>CAHIKZ030000757.1:1272500-1397500 GCA_903632075.3 Acanthosepion pharaonis | reverse complement strand
ACATGGCACGTAGAACTAGAAACAGTCTACCCCAGTGAGCGAAATAAAGGGTTCAGTTTGACATTCCAACCACCTGAAGAAGGCTGGAGTGTACATCGGCCGAAATGTTGTGATAAATATGGCGACAAAGATGAGGACAGTAGTCTGAATAATGTAAATAATTATATAATGACTAAGTCTTTTCCTTATTATTTCGCTATTTATATTACTCTGTATATAAATTTATACATTGAGCTCTCATTAACTTTTTAATATTTTTATATTAAAAAACTTCATTGGAATAATTCCTACCACCTACAGATCTGGTATTTCATATATATATATATATAGTGAGAGAGAGAGAGAGAGACATATGTATATATATTATAGGATAATGAACAAATAGGTAATATTTATCACTCCATTTCATCTGCTTTATTGGATAGGCTTATGATTATGTTTTTATTCATAGAGAAGATTTTTTTTTTTAATGCCAGTAGGTATCTTCAGGATAGTGTGGTGTCTTCAGTATTTGTAAGGGTGGTGCTTCTATGATAGCTTGCATGAAACACTCTTCAAATTCCATGTGGTTGAATTTATGGTTTTTAATTAAGGAAGCAAAATTCAGTAGGGAAAGAAATGACCAGTGTTTGTCCTTTTTCCTAAGCTGATATATTCAAAATGACTGCTTCTGAAAAAAAAGCGAAAAGATCCTTGGTAATTTCTCCCAGGAGATATATTGATTTCTAAAATATTCATCCAGGGCTAATATACTTTTGGACCTTACGCTATAAACCAGCCTTTATTTAGAGACCATTGCTTGATTAAAGTGGATGTGCAGCTGGTACAATAGATTGCAGTTCATGAGAAATCGGAAAGATGAGTTTCAATTCACTTGGGAAAGTTAAGAATCAATCTCCCCCCACCAGATATGGGCTAAATAGTAGGACTTTTATGTGGGAAATTCATTTCTATTCTCAAAAAATATTCACTCACAAAAAAATTAATTCTTCTTACAATCCAAAATATTTTTCAGTTTTAAATAACCCACATTGGGTTGATAAGCGATAAAGAAAAACAAAAATATTAGTGAATTGTTTAAAGCTCAACTTTTTAAAAATATGAAATAGAAGATGAAATGTGTGACGGTAAACACAGATAAGACATGCTGGGGAAATTATTTAAAAAAACTACTGCCTCAAATGCACAACTAACTAAAATAAAATAATATACCAAGGCAAAATAGGTACATTTTAGTAGCCTTGGGTACAATGGGATTATCTTATATTTATTAAGATGGCAGTATTTTTATATTCATCCTAAATTTCAGAGGCCTCTGATCAACTGGGAAGAATGATATAAGATGAAAATAAAAAACAAATATACACTCAATAGTGCATCCTATTGATAAAGAGAATGTAGTTTCTAGAAGAGCAATTAAGATTTTTGCTTGTTTCGACTTTCCTCTTACATCAGGTGTTTCTTTCTCAGATTAAAAATTTAGAAGACAAACACAAGACACACACTCACATCTGAATCTATTATTCAGAATTTTTTCCCCACCAGCTTTTAATATACATTGTGGATGGGTGAAAAAATCAATATACAAAAAAAGTAGATATAAAATGGAATTAAGAGTCAAGAATTATTATTATTACTCATTGAGTATTCAAGAACTGATCACTTATACTGGATGGAATTTTGTTTTTTTTATTAATTTGATAGATTGTATCCCTTTAAACATTATTTTTAGTGGATACTCATATTTGAGTAGACTCCATTTATTTATTAAACATTATATTTTTATAATTTAGTAAATGTTTATAAATTTATGAATTAAATTTTTTTATATTTATTTCTTTATAAATTGGTAAATGATAAATTTTGCATTTTATTAGTTTTAATACAATAAGTTTTTAGAATGTTGTAAATATAAAATTATTCTTGTAAATAAACAATCTGATAAATAAATAGTGATTAATATTTTTGTTGTACATTCTCAAGAACAAAAAAATGTATACCATATTTTCTGGCTTACAAGACGCATATTTTTTCCCTAAACAAAATACCATGAAAATTACATGTGCATCTTCCAAGATGAATGTAAGGCAATGCCCAGGCTCAAGTAAGTTTGGATGGTCATCTAATTGGCTTGACTGATAGGGAAGTAGATTTGTATGTTGAGTCATTACACTATAATGTTAACTATCTAATTCAACCTTTTATATGTCTTAGTTGTTACAAATATTTCCAAGACTATAAACCTTCCTGGAGCCAAGCCACAAGACTAGTATGTCATTGCCATACAAACAAAATCTGACAAGTGATTAATGTAAACAATACATGGCACCAGTATGTGAGGGACTCATGATGAATGTGTTGTTGTATGAGAATGACTTTTTTTTTCTTAGAAATTCCTTTCCAATATTAGGGTGTGTCTTCCAAGCTACAGCATCTTGTAAGTCAGAAATATGGTAAATTCACTTTCATATGTTTAGGTTTGATAACAATTCTAATCATTGCTTTTTAAAACAATAAACATTGCCGAGAAGTGATGGGAGTTAAAATAAAAGCAGCATCATGGTAAATCTGTCCTTTTGACACTGCGTTTTTTGTGGGCACAAAAGTTCATGTTTGCAAAAAAGCTTCACTATGTATACTAAAGTTATCTCCCTTGCACTGTTGATGTTATGTGATCTTGGTGGCAATGTCTTTGTTATGACAATAGCAAAATATTCCAGGCCTGACTAACTGAAACAATGAAGTACAATAACAAAAAGGAAAAATATATTGAAAATAAACATCACTTTCGATAAGAAGGAGAAATTAGTATTGTGCATAATTACCAAAACACAGAGAAAATCATACTGTTGTTGTTTTGTTAATCAAATATTGATCAAATATTGATTACCTACAATTATGTCCTTTGGGGTTATTATAAATACTGCTATTATCTTTTTCTATAATCACAATTAAATATTAAATAATATTTTTCAATTAATTATGAGAATATCACAAATGACAAGAAGAGAAACAACAGCAAAAGAAAGAAAAGAGCCAATAATATCACTTTGGTACTAATTTGATTATTTTGCAAAGTGGTTGTGAGAATTGGCTAATAGTTTTATGATCAAAAAGCAGGTTTGATTGAATGTCATCATCAAGCACAAATGTGGTCTCAAGTAAACACTCCAAAAAAGGCATGAACCATGAAATTTTCTACCCCACAGCCATTCAGATATGAAATTGCTGTGCTGAATACTATGTAAATAATCCCATTTTTCACACGTACTATGCGAGTAAATAATAATAATAATAACCAAGCAGTGAATTGAGGCATTTTAGAAAACTGCCAATAAAATCAGTTGATATAAAATGAACTATGAATCCTAGAGTATTTATGAGAGTCAGACTTGAGTAACTTGCATCAGTTCAAACTGGTATGAAAAAGCAAGTGAAAAAATAACATAATAATTATAACAGAGCAGGGATTAATAGAGATTTTAATGGAGTAGGGATTAATATAATTTTTAATGAAGTAGTGATTAACAGTAATTTTAATGGAGTAGTGATTAATAGAAATTTTAACATAGGGATTAACAGAAATTTTAATGAAGTAGGGATAAATAGAAAGTCTAATGAAGTAGGGATAAAGAGAATTTGTAATGAAGTAGGGATTAACACCAATTTTAACAGAGTGGGGATTAATAGAATTTGTAATGAAGTAGGGATAAATAGAAAGTCTAATGGAGTAGCAATTAATAGAATTTTTAATGGAGTAGCAATTAAGAGAATTTTTAATGGAGTAGCAATTAAGAGAATTTTTAATGGAGTAAGGATTAATAGAAATTATAATATTAGTAGGACGATACAAGCTAGTATATTACAAATTTGTAATATTAAAAACTAACATTGATACAAAATAGCAAATACTAAGTAATGAGAATTGAAGTAAGAAGGTCAGATATGATTACTGTTCAGAAAGAAGTAAAACAGTGTTTGTTCATTGATATAGTGTGGTACCAAGGGATACAATAGTAATTAAAAATTAAAAGAAGAGAAAGGTATCAAGAACTGATTCCTGAGATACATGCTTGTTGGAGTTTAACAAAGTAGTTGTTCCTGTTACTACAGGAGCCATTGAAACAGTTTCAAAATCCAAAACCAGCTGGTTAAAACTGGGACAGTGATTCAAATTGAGATTCTTCAGAAACCAGCATTCCTTGGAATGACTAGAATTCTTTGAAAGGTTTTGTCAATGTAGACAAGTGAAGCAATGACAGTATATTACTGGTTATGTCATACTCCTGATCATTAAATCATGACATAAATCTATTTGAGAGAACTGAATAATAGTAATTTTGAAACTGAAATGCCATACCTGTATAGAACAGCTCATCTATTCAAGAGATTATTATCAACATAAAGAAAATATAAACACTGTATCACTTAAAATCAGAATTTGTGTAAACAAAATGCATCTGTTTACAACCTTTCTTTACCTGAGGTCCTAAGGTAAAGGACTTGAGTGAACAGTAAAAAAAAATATTGATTTACTTTTTATGGCTTATCAACCTTTTGCAAATTATTTAAAGTCAGTCACTATTTTTCAATTGTAAGAATGTTTTGCGATAATAATGATTTACAGATACAAATGTGACTAATCAATCCATAGCTGGGGGGTGGGAAGAAGTAGATTCATACCTTTCTCAAGGGTATTCACGCCTAAGTGAATATAATGAACATAACTGGAATTGGAAATCGACAAGCCAACTTCAAATTCCAAACCATTATCCATTGCACCACTCACACATCCAAGCTTACAGGACCTGATTTTTCCAAGTGGTCACTCATCTAGGTATAGACCAGGCTTGACATTGCTTAACTTTGGTGATTGTATGAGAACCAGTAGGAAACAAAATAAATTGTTGACTCCTATAATGGCATCAGTCATGCTTCTTCATATGTCATCAAATCACAGTCACCATTTTATTTAAAATTAGGATTCCTTTCAGCAAATCAGTTTCAACACAAAGTATAATTTGTTTTAAATTAGATGAAAATTTTTTTAAAAATAAGCAGATTTTTCATATTTTGTCTAAAATGCTCTCAGACTGTCTCAGACATAGATTCTAATTCCAGGATGGAAATGCTAATGATGAGATTAGCTGTTTCCATATAAGGAAATATTCAGTATTTATTGACTGAATAGTTAGTGTTACTTTCAGTTGAAACTTATAAAATCTTTCTCTTAAGCCAGTCTTTCAGGAAAATAGATTTCTCAAGTCCATGAATTGTAACTAGTCTTTCTGATGGAAGTTCCCTTCCTGATCTTTTGTTTAAGGTAGTGTAGAAAGTCAATATCTTGATTATGTTGTTATTTTCCCTTTCAATAACATATGCTATCCATTTATTGGTTGCTGCTGCTGGAAATCTTTAAGTGATTTGGTTTTTGGACAGTTTATCTTGCTAGACATTAGTGCTGTTTGGTTGATGTTTAACAGGTTAGTGTTGTTTTTACGTCAGGAACATTAGTATCATGACTTTGTTTGAATGGAGTCCGATCCAGTATTTAACTGCACTAAAAGTACTGAACTGTTATGCAATGTCAGTCTTCCTATATGGCAATGAATGTTGGGTGATCTCACAGATGAAGAAGAGACTTCAAGTAATAGAAATGAGATTCTACAGAAGGATGCTGAGAATACCATGGACCAAATATGTGAGCAATGACAAAGTTCTAGAGACAATGGAAATGAAAAGGATACTTATATTTAGCATCAGGAAGAGGCAGTTGAAATTTCTAGAGGAAAGAGGGCTTAGGAAATATGATACTCACAGGATAGATCAAAGGCAAGAGGGACAGAGAAAAACAGCATATAACTTATAAAACAAGCTTGAGTGAATTGATGATGGATCAGGGCTTAGGAGAGATGGTGAAAATACAAAATTTATTGAGAGCTAGAAAGGAGAGGAAGTTATGGAGAGCCATGATCGCCCATGTCATGAAGGGCATATAGAAGAACATATTCAGATTTTTCCACAATTTCATCAGGACTAAGGATTTAACAACTGAAATGTTGTCAGGATTGATTGGATCAACTCAAGGAACCTGTGGAAATTTTAGAGTGCATTTTTGGATTTTAAGAATACAACATCTAAACAATTGCTTTAATTTCGGAAAAAATCATTGACACATGAGGTACTATTTTAAATAATGGTTTATGCTGCTCCAAATTACATTTGATTGTACCATAAGTAGAACAAGAGACATAAGAAATCTGAATGAGAGGGTTAATATTGAAAAAAGGTTAAACCAAAAGCAAATGCAAATATTGATCCAAATAAATCAAAATGTTATGTCTTTTTATCCAAATGTCCAATGCTTGACCTCTCCAACTTCTGAGATTTTTCCAAGTCAACAGGAGATTATAGGTTCAATGAGCATTTTATGTGTGTCCGTTCCAAAACGATCTGTAAGAAAGATCAAAGAAAAGAGTGTGGAGTGAATTTGGTTGTCAGAGCTCTGTCAACCTACATTCAATATTAAAGGCCAACTGATAGAAAAGAGAAACCATTAAAAATATATATATGCAGCCATTACTGCAATTTTATTTTTCTTTTACTTGCAAAATACATTCTAACTTAACTTTCATGATCATTTCAGGTTCAAAGTCATTTTAACAAAATGAGCAAGTTTTAACATCAAAAATATTCCTCTGCTTTCATTTGCAATGAGTCAATAAACAACTTTCCTAATACTCTAAAACATTTTTGTTCTAATAAACCCTCTGATAACCATGAGGTAAAATTATATATACAAAATTTATAAAAACGCTACTGCCACTGAGCATTACCAAACTATGATACTGAATTTAGATCTTTCCATCATTCTGTCAATAAACAACACTGGCATATGTTTCATAACTATATACCCCGATGTGGCAAAAGTCATGGGTAGCAATATGTGAAGGTAATGGTACTTGGTGCCACCTTACTTTGACAATATAGAAATTCCTAGATTTATATTATTTGTGATGTGACATTTGCAACATGAATTAACAGAGATTGAACAGAGCATGTAAATGGGTGCAAGATGGACAGTAGACACCTTTTCTAAAATTGTGGGCACATTTATCATTCCATGATCTATGGTATCACATGTATACAAGGAATATCTGATGAAAAGCATTACTATAACATTGTGTGTGTAAAATAAAGGAGAATAATTTAAGGTTAAGGATGAAGAAAAAATTTCAAGAAAAGGAACTATTAGAACATACATTTGCATCTAGCTAATTCAATAGTAAAATAGTGAGACCTAATTGCCAATCTAGTAGCATGCTTAAATTCGTGCAGTTGAGGCACCAAGGAGAAAAGTTCAGAGCAATTGCCATAAAAATATTTGTAGAAAAGAGAGAGAAGCCATGTCACGTCAGTGAGTTGAGATGCCAGGTCAGGATCTATTTCATAACAGCAATAACGGCAAACGCGTTCAGGAAACTTACATTACAGATAGAATTTACTTAAAGGAACGATTAATTAGCTTATCTTCATACCCTGCCTGGTGCCAGGGGTGGCGGTCCCACCATATCCACTGAAACCGTGATATCACCCTGGTCGGCGGTTGATGAAGACAGGGTATCACACGTGCTAACACACATTTTTTGTTAAAAAAAAAAAATACATCACAGATTCTTCTTTGGATTTTATCAAGAATCTTGAGATATATAGCAGGCGCACCAGACCAGGTATGGCACGTATATTCAATGCACAGATGAATGGTAGATTTATAACTATGCAAGATGGATCCTGACAAGAAAAATTGTCTGGTATGATACAATGAACCAACTTTGATAGGAGTAGACCTATCATTTGATTCGATATAATCACTTCACTTCATGTGAGTGGAAAACCTGAGCCCCAAGAAAGCTTCTTTAAAAAACAAAATATTAAAGGAAAATGAATAGCATATCTGATTTTTAATATTTAATTTATTTGAATGATTGTTTTTAATTTGATTGCTATAAATGTTGTTATAAAAAACAGTGTTTCATTTGTGAACTCTCCAGCCATCTTCAGATTTATTTTAGCTGATAGAGAAGATCTTGTAATAGATGATTCTTACACCATCAAAGATGAGAATACAAGTTCAAAGAAATAAACGAATAATGACAAGTTTTCATCTAAAAAAAAAAAAAAAATTAAAAAACAAAAAATATCCAGTTCTGCACTGATCAAATTGAATCAAGGTTAGATTTAAGAAAAGTGTGCAATAGAAACTTTGGCTTTTGTCAAAAGAAGAAGTAAAAAATTGTTTTTATCATGGATTAAATGTTTTTTTTTTGTTTGTTTTTTTTTTTTACAAATCCCAAAGATATCAAGAAAAGAAAAATAAATGTTGCTTTGACAAAATGATCAGGTTTAATCATATTGGATACGTTTTAAAATCTGTCCTCATGGACGCAAAACAAATCCAACCATTTAATTTGACCTACTTTATATGGATTTTTTTTTTTTTTGTGAAGGTGAAGGGGCGTATTGGATCCACCGTTAACATTTTCCTAATGTTTCCAATTGGATTTTTCCATTTTCCAAACAAACTTTTCTTTATGAAATTTGGGGGATTATAAAGTTTGCAAATTTTGAATCACAGAAGTTTCAGTTTTCTGTCTGAATTTCAATGATGAGGGGTTATCATTATTTACATTATTTATATTCAAACAATTGTCCTCATTTTTGTTGTTGTTATCACGTTTTGTCTATTGTGCTCTTCAGCCTTCCTCAGGTGTATATCAATCTAGGTAACCAAGAGGGAATTCCGAACTGAACCCTTTATTTAATTTATGAGGGTAGACTGTTCTCATTCCACTTCTCATGTATAGGGATTTTATTTTTATTTAGTACGGTTTTTGATTTCTGTTTTTTTATTATTCTCAGCGATTAGTAATGTTTTTCCTATATTTTTTTACTCCCAGTAACCTGCTGCATCCTAGTGACATTATTGCCTTGCTTGGGGTGAAATGATCATTTAGTTTTTATTTTTATTTATTCATCAAAAGTCAATTGTTATCTATATCTCTTATCTTTTATGGATGAACATATTACCATTATTAATTTTATTAAATTTTATGGATGAAAATGTTGTCATTATATTAAATTGGAATGAGACGTTCTAACAAGAGAAAAAGAATGTGTCAAGTTTGATGAAAAACACAATGGCAGCAAATTTGAATAAGAACATACAACTCTGACCAAAATCCTATGAACAGGAGACAGAGATAAAAAAAACTCACCCGAGACATGAATTTAAAGAGATGTTAAATTGTATGAAGTCATAAAGAAACAAAAAAAAAAAATTCTGTTTTGGAATATGTATATTTTCATTTTTGCTCCTCAACAGGTTCTAAATTCATTTTTGCTCCTCAACAGGTTCTAAATTCATTTTTGCTCCTCAACAGGTTCTAAATTCATTTTTGCTCCTCAACAGGTTCTAAATTCATTTTTGCTCCTCAACAGGTTCTAAATTCATTTTTGCTCCTCAACAGGTTCTAAATTCATTTTTGCTCCATTGTTCTTTCTAAATTCATTTTTGCTCCTATGAACAGGTTCTAAATTCATTTTTTTTCTCCTCAAAAGGTTCTAAATTCATTTTGCTCCTCAACAGGTTCTAAATTCATTTTTGTTCCTCAACAGGTTCTAAATTCATTTTTGCCCTCAAAAGGTTCTAAATTTTGTTTTCAGGAGAATCCTCAACAGGTTCTAAATTCATTTTGCTCCTCAACAGGTTCTAAATTCAGACCCTAAAGTATGCATTGTTCCAGTGTAAAATCTGTTCAAGAAAATTTGAAAAAAAAAGGATAAAAATGATGGCCTCAGTTTTTTTTTCAGATGCAAAAAGCATTGTATATATTATCTTCAATATGACCACATTATCAATGGAGAGAATTATACCAATTTGTTGAGGAAGTGATGAAAGTCTATCAAGACCAGATGCCCAGCAAAACTGATGAAAGGGGTTTTGTTTCATCAGGAGAATGCCCCTGCATGCAAGTCTTCAATTTCAATGTTGTGCATGATAATGAGAAACTTTAAAGATTTTCACCCCTCCCTATTCTCCTGATTTAGTCCCATCTATCATCTGTTCTCCAAAATTTAAAAAAAAAAAACAAAAACACAGACATGGTTTTGGGAACCAGGTATCATATATAAAGATGATGTCAAACTCTACTGTTGAAAGACACATTGACCAACAGTATAAAAGCTTATTTTATTTATTAAGGGATCCAACAGTGTGTCACTGCAACAAAAATAAAGAAAAGTTGGAAAATAAACCTGGTTTGGTAATTCCATGAGAGTATCTTTGTCAAAAGATGAACTTTTAACAAGTTGGCCCTAAATTGCTTCATTGCTTTTAAATCCAAGCAATGTTGGCTGTTGATTGAGCAAGATCTTGTTTTGTCAAGAACAATAACTCTAGTAATGGCGAAATTAACCATTGCCATACAAAAAACACTCACCATTCATTGATCAAACTGCTTTCTTATTGGTTGTAATTTTAAAAATTTTTCTCTTAAAACTTTTTCCAGGAAATTACACTAAAGTCCACTAAGCTTAACACTCATTTTAGTAATGATGAGAGTTTCCTTCCTAACCTTTTGCTTTTGGTAGGGTCGAAAGCCAACCTTTCAATCATTATTTTTTCTTCTAGTTAAATGTCTTCAAGTTGTTGTTGCCGTTAGAAGTCTGCAAGTGATGCAAATTTTATTTAGTAAAACTCTTTGTCTGTGATTTTGTAACATCAGTCTACAGGGCCTGATGAAATATTGTCTTTTTAAAAGTCATTTTATTCATTGATCTGAGAAAATAGTTGTATATAGATGAGAGGCTGGACATTTCTGAAGGAATTTTTTGTTTTGTTGATTAAGTCTATTAAAGAGTTTAGAATTGAATTGCTTAAAATTCTTTCATGTCTTAATCAGTTTATTTTGAGATTGAGGTTAAGGTTAGATGATGTAAGTTGTACGGACACGAGGAATTATATTTCCAGTTTAGCATCAGATGCAATGAAATGTGAAATGTTTAACAGAATCAAAAGGTCAGAAATTGAGTTTTTAATCCCAAAATTAAAAAGAAAACCTTCAAGAAAGTTCATTGTGATCATGTGCATCTGCACATTGCACAAATCTTAAAAACAATAAAGCAAAAAACAATCTTAAAAACAGTAAAGCAAAAAAGTTTGAAAATAAAAAAGAAAAACACAGTACACACGCACAAAAAAACCCATACACACATAATAATTTTAGAAAATCACACATTAAAATTAAAAACATACAAAAATTAAAAATGTTCACACAAAAAAAGACATGAAATAACACAAAATTTTATTAAAAGCACACACATATTCATAGAGTAAAACTAAAAAAAAAAAAAAAAATTAAAAACACCCACAAAAAAACATGTGCAAAAAAACCCATAAAATATCCTATAACAATACTTGGTAATTTTGTAAATTCTTTTTTATGACTCACTTGAAATATGCAAAGCTTAAAAAAGAATTAAATTTTTAATATTTAAAAAAAATTAAATTTTTACAGGTTTACTTTTATAATATTTTAATATATGAAACCCATAAAAATTTAATTTAAGAGAAATTAGATTTGATTTGATTGATTGATTCATTCATTTTTTACAGCTTATCAACCTTTTACAAGTTATTTAAAGTTAGAAAATATTTTAGATTTAGGGATACAAGTCTTACTAATTAAGCCATAGATGGGGGACAAAAGCAGTGGATTCATACCTTTCCCAAGGGTATTTGCACATGTGAATATAACTAACTGAATTAGTGAATAGCTGGAATTGGAACTCGGTTCTGCAATTAATAATTCCAAGTCATTATCCTTTACACCACCTGCACATCCAAGCATACAGTAACTAGTATTCCCAAGGGGTCACCAATTTAGGTACTACCCAGGTTTGCTTAACTTTGGTGATCATACAGGAACTGGTGTTCAACATGATATAGCCCTAAGAGAAATTAGAATAAAATCTGAAGTCTGACTTGATTTTCAAAGTCAAAGTTTACATGCTTAATATATTTTAATTAGCATTGAGCCAAACATCTGCCTTTGAAAATAAATAACTAGAAAAATAATTCATTTTTTTATTTTTTATTTTTAGGGTCCAAATATGGCAAATTCAAAAACACCATCCTCGAAGAAAAATGATTCAATTTTTTATGCATCTTTATAAATTATTTGCAATTTTAATGTCTTCATTTTTGTCTTAATGAAATGAACTAAAGACTGAAAAATTATTTGCAATGTAAAAATAAACCAGTGATAATATTCTTCACGATCAACAACTTATGATGTTTTTTCAAGGCTGCTTAGATAATTACCCCTGATAAAATTATGAAAAATGGAATAAAATTAAATTTGCTTATTAAAACTTAACTGTAAACATTAGGAAATGCCATTTTTTGTAAAGTTAAAAGGAAAAACATTTGTTGAAGAACAGATCAGCAGTGATCAGGGAAAAACTTTGTGAATGTTACTCAAAAAGAACTACAGAATCCTCTTCCCAAATATTTACGATGACTGTTTTTATAGCTTATCAACCTCTTATTTAAAGCCAGAAAATATTTTTAGATTCTAAGAATTTTTTTTGGAGGTAATAATAATTTACTAATACAAGTCTTACTAATTAACCCATAGCAGAAGAGAAGACATTGATTTATACCTTTCCAAAAGGTATTTGCATTTAAATAAATGATTCTCAAATTGTGTGGGGTGCCTCATAGGTGCAGCAGAAGAGAATAGCAAGTTAGGTGGGATGATTGAAGGTTTATATATATAAAGATATATAATCCATATCTGGTGCTAACAATAAGTACAAGATTCATTGATATCTGGTGTTAAATGTGCTGGAATAAGAATTCACATCCATGGATACATAATGCATAAGAAAAAAATCTATATGACATCTGGTGATAAGACTAAAAACAAGATTCAATGATATCTGGTGCCAAATATATCAGAATAAGAATTCACATTTATGGATGCATAATGTATCAGAAAAGATCTACAATCCATGACATCTGGTGGTAAGAATAAGGACAAAATTCAATGACATCTGGTGTCAAATAAATTAGAATAAGAAATAAAGACCACGCATGAATAATGAAAAGATTTGCTATACATGACATCTACATGAGAAAAAGATCTAGATTACATGAGAAATGATAGTAAGAATAAGAACAAGAATCAATGACATCTGGTGCTAATAATAAGGAAAAGAATCAATGCAAAAGAAGAAAATCTAGATCCTTTGATTCATAGCACTAAGAAACAATGACATCTGGTGCCAAATATATTAGAATAAGAATCTGTCTTTGGATTCTGGTGCAAAATTTGTATGAATCAGAAGAGCTTAAATGAAGCCTGGTACCAAACATGCTGATTTAATGAAGAACTTTTCTTCAGTATATCATTCCTGTCATCACTGTGACCTTGAGCAATTCTGAGCTGACTGATTTGCAGGTTTAGAGCATATTTCAAAATAACCCTATTATTTCAGCTATTTAATTCAAATAACGTAATTTATGTGCTGAACTCAAATGGAATAAAAATCTAAACAACATTCAAAAGCATCTTTAATATGATTGTTTCAAAAACATCCAAGAATCAAAATCTGAATAAAATGTTATTTGAAACGATCTTTGCTAATGTAGTCAGTAAAGAAATTTCAAAATGAAAAATGCAAATCAAACTCACTTTTAATATTCATCTCTATTATGATGATCTAATCTGTGTGTATGTGAGCATAATACAAAAACAGCACATTGTAGCAAGATTTTTATTAGGGAAATACCATTAAAATGTTATAATTTGAAAAATAAAACACTTTAAGTCTATTTGCAATTTAAAGCATATCATGATCTGATTTTGATGCATTTTTTTTACAAAAGTTAAAATGAAAATTTTAGAGACTTTAAAAAAGGACAAAAAATGAAAAGATACAATAATTTTATAAAAAAAATATTACATATTTTTAAATTTATTCTGACTTGAAAAATTGCGTTTAGTGGATACACATGTTCCAGTAGACATGTGTTTTTTTTTAAAACAGTAAAACTATGTTTAAGAGTCTTAATAAGGAATAATGTACCCCCCACCCTACCAGCGTCAAACCTATATCCCTTTGCAGAGCCTGTGCAAGGGTCTCATGCCCACTGAATCTATGATATAAGGTAGTATGCTTATAAAATACAAATTTTTATTGTAACCTAATTGTGTACAATGATAGATCATAGGCAATATAGGTGAACAATTCAGCTGAAAAGTTGAAAAGGACTTCCAATCAGTGGTTAACTGAGACAGGAAATGGTTTTTAAATTTTAATGACACCAAAACTAAACATTTAATCACCATAGAGAAACTTCCCAGCCCACCATCAACATGGCTGATGCTCAACTGCAGGAGAACATCTCACTGTGACTTCTTGGCCTCACATTTTCAACTGATGTGAAGTGGAGCAACTACATTGAATCAATAGCTGCATCTACTGCAAGGAAAGCTGGTTCACTATGACATGCCAGAAGATTTTTTCTCATCAGAGTCCATCTTGCTCATTTACAAATCTACCATTCATCCCTGCATTGAATACTGTTGCCATATATGGTCTGGTGTCCCCACTGTTCATCTCGAGGTTCTTGACAAAATCCAGAGAAGGATTTGCAATGTAATCGATCATCGATCCTGACCTGGCATCTCAACTTCAGTCACTTTCTCACCGACACAATGTGGCTTCCCTCTGTCTTTTCTACAAATATTTTCATGGCTACTGCTCTGACAAGTTTTTTCCTGGTGCCCCAGCTACAGGAATTTAAGCAATGCTACTAGGTTGGCATCTAGGTCTCACCCTTTTTCTCTTGAAATAGTTAAATGTAACTGCCACTTCTACTCCAACAGTTCTTTTCTCACACTTCCCAACTGTGGAACTCCCTTTCACTTGCATCCCCGATAACCACAATCTTTAAAAATTTAATTACTGTGTCAATTGCCATCTTCTGTTGACTTGAACCCTGTTCATCTTTTATCCTTTCCTCAATCCTCCTCTATACTCAGTCTTTTCTCTCACTTTCACTCTCTGTAACCCTCCCCACTGCATGATAGTGACACACTTGCCTTGCTTGGGGTGAAATGATTAAAAAAAAGAAGAAAAAAACAATGTATCTATATACAAATTAGAGACAATGGTTAATCACTCTTAAATAAATCAACAATGTTTTGTGATAAATTTAAAATCAAGATATTTTTATAGAGAAATTATTCTTTTTTTATAAATTAAACCCATCATGATTTTACAAGTATAAACAGAACATGTGAATAATGAGGAAGTGTGAAGGAAAATAAGAACAACAAAGAAACTATCTTGGACATTTTTTTGTCTTTCAGTGTTTTAGTATTCATCTACAGTTTGCCATTCCTATAGAAAGTAGCAGTGACAGATTTACTCATAGTTTTTCCAGACCAAGTTCACTGACATGCGTATTATGCTCTGCAAGAGTGGTATAAAAGACAAATACATAATTTTATAATGTAATGTCATCTACACCTGACTGCCATCCTACGTTCCAGTAACAATTGATTGAAAGGGTTTTCACCTGGTTTTATTAGAGTTTTCCTTTTCAAACTTATATTTACAATCAAAGAGAAACAACTGAAATTTCTGGGATACATAATGAAGAAAGAGGGTTTGGAAAATTTAATACCCACAGGGCATACTGAAGAAAAGAGAAGCAGTGGTAAAACAACATGTAACATATTGTGTTTGAGTGAACGAAGATAATGCTGGATGGCAAAGCATTAAAAGTTATATGGAGCAATAAAGCAGGAAATTGTGGAGAGCCATGACTGTCTACATCTTGAAAGGTTGCAGCACAATAAAAGATCATTATTTTATGCAGAAATTATTCATTTTTTCTTTTTCTTTTCCATTATGAACATTTTCATATTTAATTAAAAAGAAAGGTTTTGTAAATTGCAAAAATTTATGTTAAAAAATAATTTCAAACTAGACTCCTGCAGTTCAAGGTTAGAAGTACAAGCAAAGAGTTGGCGTTAGGTGAATTAAAAAGTTGTTTACCCTTTTTTATATTAATAATAATAATAAAAGTTAGAAGAAGTACAAGCAAAGCTAACTTTAAATTTTAAATATAGTTGGAGTTTGGCAAATTAAAAAGATGTCTTCTCTTATTTATTTCCAAATAATTGCAATATAAATTCTAGAAATACAAATGACTTTATATTGAGCTTAAAGGTTGCCTTCAGCAGATCTGTCCAAATATAAAAAAAAACCTTGAAGAAAACTTTTAGAAGCTGAGAGAAATAGTGTACAAAAAGGAACTTCTAACATTCCTATCAATCCTAACAGAGTACAAGTTATGAACTTTTTGATGAAGAAAGGAGTGTGATCATTTATAATCTTTGGATATATATATCAAAGCACAAGAAATCTTTTGTGTAGATTTTGTACATGTTAAGTAGGGCCTCATGAGGGTTGGCATTCTTATGATGAGTATCTTCATCTTGGTTGTTATCATCACAATTTTTTAGACAGTTGTCTGCCATAGTTGATAACCTTTCAAACTGAACTGTTTATTCAATCCACAAGAGTAGATTGTTTTTATTCTGTTGTTCCTAAATCCTATAGGAAATGTGACCTGGTGGATAAATGTAGTGTGGCTATTTCTGGCAGTCTCAAGTTCAATCTCTGAGTTGGGTACTGAAAAAAATGTCATGCAACTCAACATTCTATGCTAAATGTTTGATAACTACCCTAAAACTTTTGCTGTATCCCATCAGCAAAAGTGGCGTTCTGTTGACATTTTTGCAATGTTTTGTTTCAGCAGGATAATGCCCACCCACATGATGCCCATGCTACTCAACAAGCTTTGCAAGATCATTGACATCATCTCTGGCCAGCAGTTAGCCCAGCTTCAACTCATGCTATATTGTCAACAGCTGTAAGAGGCAGAGAATAATGTATCACAAGATGGTATTCAGCATCTGTACAATCATATACATGCACAAGGCTTGTATAAAGCCCCAAGGAGGATAAACAATGGAATTTGAGTAATGTTGAAAGAACCCTTATTCCTGAATTTGTGCATGTATTAAGCTGCCTATGCAATCATTTACTGTAATCTATATATATATAAAACTTGTGAGTGAATTGAAACATATATTTAAAGTGTAGCTATTTTATTTTCCATCAGTGTATATTACTATAATATTATTATAAAGATTATATATTATTATAAAACATTACTATAATATTATTAGAAAATATGCAAATAGAAAATAATACTTCAGTAAATAACATTTTTAAAAATGCAGAAATAAAACTGAAAATCCCTTCCAAATCCAGTTGGAAATAAGATTAATCCTGGATTTATTACTAATCCATTCAATCATTTTACAATGAGTTGATCTTCGTTTTTTATTTGACTTCAAACAAATGAACAATATCAAAGGAATTTCACAATTGGAAAAACAGATTATAAAACAGGATCCTACTGACCCACGTCAGCAATCGGGAAATATTAAACATTGGATTTGAATAACTTGGTTCGACAATATATTTACCTAGTTAATTTGACACTTGTTTGTATATTTCTTTCAAATCATTTCACTCCAAGCAAGGTGATAAAGCCACTAAGATTCAAGGAGTTAGTGAGAGTGAAAGAAATTGAGAAAAGCTTATTGAAGAGAAAGAACAATAAAATAACAAGATTTAATAAGACAGATGATGACGAATGACATTGCATTTAAATTTTTCATGATTGTAGTTAACAGGAAATCTGGGAGAGAGTTCCCCAGGTGATAAGTGTGAGAGAAGAAACTATAAGAATAGAACTTATGGCAATTTCAGCTGTAAAATGATGAGACCTAACTGCCAATCTAGTACCATGCTTAATTTCATGAAGTTGAGGTACCAAAGAGAAAAGCTAATCAGAATAATCATCATGAAAATATTTAGAGAAAATGCACAAGGAGTCTATGTTACAGTGGTGGGAAAGTGACTGAAGCCAAGATGCCAGGTCAGGACTGATAAAATTGCAGATTCGTCTTGGGATTTTATCAAGAATCTTCAGGTACACATCAAAATATAAGGTACAAGAATATATATTTAAAGATGAATAAAGTTAAAGCTTATGTCACTTCAGTGAATATAACTACAAAGAGATGATCTTAGTTTTTAGTCAAATTAAGGTTGCTATCTAAAGCGCAAAATTCCAAAGCTATTGTCATCAGTTACATGACAAGGTGTGATCATAGGGACACTGCACAGCTAAGAACCTGATCAACTACGTCCCTACGTCTCTGATGCGTGTCAATGTCTGAATCTTTGTGAAGTACATTCCAGTAACAATTCCAAGTAACAATTGATTTGGTATTAAAGTCAAAGAAGTAATCATTCATACAAAGTGTGTCTTGGCAAGTAGACCGGACAGAGCACATCCCTTACCAAGTCAAACTACCAGCCAATATCCCCCTCCAACTTGAAGGTTTGCTTTGGTCGACATGTGGCCATTGATTCCATTGGGAGAACCCTCTATGCTTATCATTTCATATACCAGAAAACTTTAAAGAAAAATAAATAAAAACGAGAAAAGATCTGAATTTATCTGTGATTTTTCATACATCAATGGCTAATATAGTGCCAAGCAATTCTTCTCCATGTGCTGACAAAAATATAGCAAATGAGACTATCCTTTTATATAATTTTACATCTCTCATCTGAGAGACCCTTTGCTGCCTTCCATCAGCATGGTTGATGCTATCTTCCAAGAAAGTGAATCATTGCACCTTCACCGCTCATGTTTTCTGTTGATATGAAGTGGAAAAACTATATTGAATCCATTGCTAGGTCAGCTGCTAAGAAAATCAGTTCATCTCGGCTATTTACCTTGAGCTCCATGATAAGATCCAAAGAAAAGTTTGCAATATTATTGATCCTGATCTGGCAGCTCAGCTCCAGTTACTTTCCTACCACCATAAGGTTGCCTCTCTATGTCTTTTCTATAAATACTTCCATGGTAATTGTTCGAATGAGCTCTTCACTATGGTATCTAAAGTTTTTCAATTTAAGAACAGCAGCAGACTGTCATCGAGATCTCACAATTTACAGTTGAGCTGACTAGATGTAGCCATAAATTCTATGGTAACAGTTTCTTCTCTCACATTTCTTGCTTGTGGAACTCCCTTCTGGCTCCATGCTTTCCAACCAACTTGAATCTGCAAAAATTTAAATGCAATGCCAATCACTATCTACTGTCCTCCTGACTACTCTCTTCTCTTTCTGCTCATCATTAATGTTTCTGTTCCTAATTCTTCTACACCCAGTAACCCCTTGTGTTTTAGTGACATTACTCCCTTGCTTGGGGTGATTCTGATTAAAAAAAAATCTTGTCTTTATCACTAAAAAGAAAACAAATTTAAGAGAAAATAATAAAAGCAAAAGTTGAAAGAAAAAAGTCAGGAAAGATGAACAAAATGTTTTTCTCGTTGCATTAGACGTAAGTTGTATGTGTGAAATCAAATCAATTTTGTATTCTCTGTAGAAACAAGTTGCCACAGATGAAAATGGTCATTATTAAAAGCGAGAATTTAATCATGTTGTTTGAAATCAATTTTGACGTTGTTAGTTGGAATTGTCAATCATTTTTTTTTTAATTGTGTCCATAATTTCAGTTCTGCAAAAAATGATTCTTCACAAGTCAACAAATGAAATGGCAAAACTCACCATAAAGTATTGGTTTTAATATTTGAAATAATTTTTAATTTTAATATTTAATGCTTAAAATAATTTTTAAATAATTTTAATATTTAAATTTTTAATTATTTGAATTCAATTATGACAGTTTAATCAATTATATGACCTCCATTGCATAATAGTCAAGTGGAGAAAATTTCTATGAAAATTTCTATGCTAACAGTTTCTTTCATCACTCTTCTCACTTGAGGAACTCTTCCAAATTCTTGCTTCCCAGTCAACTTTGATCTTCAAAAATTTAAATGCAATATCAATTGTTATCTTCTGTCTTCTTAATTCTTATTCTTTTATCATCCTTTCTCCTTAATAGTAGGTTTTCTCATATCCTTTAACACTCAATAACCTCTTGCATCGTAGTGGCTTTATTGCCTTGCTTGAGGTGAAATGATAAAAACGAACTTTGCATACATTTTTTTTCTGAAAGAGTAAAGTGGAGAAAATTTGTCCTAAAAAGAAAAAAGAAATAAAGAAAAAAAAATAAAGAAAAAAAAATAAAGAAAACAAAAAATTAAGAAATACAGTGGAGAAAAACTAATGCAATTAATAATTTTATTTGAACTTTTCAAAACCAAAATAAATTTTTAAAATACCATTCATTTTTACCTTCTTTAATTTCTAACATCATCTCTCATCTTGATTCAGTAAAGACATTAGAATAATCCAGAATCCTTGCTAGGAGCAAACTGTCTGCATATGGATAGAAAATTAATTCATGAAAATAGAAAGGGGCATAAGTCAAGGATGTGTATTCTCACCAGATGTATTTAATCTTTACAGCGAGGTGATCCTGAGAGAACAAGACTAAGTCTTACCAAGATTCTGTAATGTCAATATATGACATGCAGATGACAAAGAGTCAATAGCAAATATTGAAAGGTAACTGAGGGAACATTTAGGGAAGTTAGGAAAGTTGGAAGGAAAAAAACCAAACATCAGTTTTAAGATAAAATATGTGGTTGTCAGGAAAAAAGGAACAGTCCAAAATCTGAACTACAAATTGGAGATACCAAAATTTAAGAAGTCTTTTAACAGTGGAAGGAGTAAGCAACACTGAAATCCAAAGGCACATTGGAGTAGTGAAAAATGCCTTCCAAAACCTAAGCAAAATATTAGAAACAAAGAAAAAAGCACTAAACTGTTGTGTAATATTGGATCTCTTATATGGCAGTAAAAGTGGAAAATCTCTTCACAGATGAAGAAGAGATTTAAAGCAATATTGCTCTATAGAAGGATGTGAAGACTACCATGAATTGAACATCTGCGTAACAACAAAGTTTTAGGAAAAATGGAAACAAAATGGATGTTTATCCTTAGAATCAGAAAGAAACAGTTAAACAATTTCTAAGAGACATAATGAAGAAAGTGGGCTCGGAGAATTTGACACTAACTAGATATATTGAATGCAGGAGTGACATAAGGAAGTAGTATATAATCGACTTAGTAAGTTTATGTGAATGGATCACAGAACAAAGATTGAGAGGAATGTTGAAAAAACAAATCATACTAAAAGTTAGAAAAGAAAGGATGTCATGGAAGGCCATTAATGCCAATGTCATGAAAGAATACAGATTTGCAAGAATTTCTCTAAAAGATGAGAAGTTTACAAAATTTCTAAGTTATCGATTTCTGACTGGAAAATGAATTTAAATTTTTTCAACATTTTTAACATCATCTTTAGAAAAAATAAACAGAAAGTGTTAAGGATTCTTTCTGTTTCATGTAATTTCAGGATGTTGGAGATTGTGGCTCCTCACAGCTTCCTTTTTTCTGTAAGATGTTCATCACCATATCTGTTCTTGTGAAAGATCACATATTATTTTTCTGTCATATTTTCAAATTCAGATATGTCCTTTTCTTAGACTGGCTACTAACCAAGGCTAGAGATCTCAGTGTAGTACATGATTCACCCAAGATGTTACCAAAATGGACTTTGCACTTGGTATTACAAAGTTTTCACAGGTGCCAGGTGAATCAGTGGGTTGATGTGAAAAATGTCCTCCTAGCCATCAAGTTCAGGTCCATACCTAACAGAATGTTAGTGGTTATCCTGACATATGAACAGGTGGTTGACTCTGCTGTACTTGAGATGAGTATATACAAGACAAACCATATGACAGGTAGATATATAATCATCCACTTGAGGCAAAAAGTGTGTGATAACATTACTGTATTTTTTATTGCTTTACCATTTTTACCCATTCATACCTTTCTCAAAGGGATGTGAATACAATCTGCTCTCACCAATTCTATTTTCCACATAGCACCTCATACCTCCTGTTTAAGGTCAAACTTTAATTAAAACTTGAATAAGCAAAGAAATTGACGTAAAATCATTGGAATTTAAACAAGAAAGGTAAATGGAAACAGAAATGATGGTTACAATTAGAAACAAAGAGACAGTTGAAATTTCTGGGACATATTGAGGACAGAGGACTTGGAGAATTTGACACTCACATGACATACTCAAGACAAGAAGAAAACTGTATAATCTGATCTAGTGTAAATGGATATCAAAAAAGGTAGTAGCATGAATAGTGAAAGACAAATATTATTAAGAGCTACAAAAGATAAGAAGTTATGTAAACCCATGGTCATCCACAACATGGTTTGGTTTGGTTTGTTTTACAGCATATCAACCTCAATGGGTTATTTAATGCCAACAACATTTTTATTGCTGATAATATTTTTTTTTCAAAACTGTATTTCTTATAATAATGTATTGCTGATAATTTTTTCTTCAAATCTTCATTGCTGTTAATAATGTATTGCTTATAATAATTTTTTCTTCAAAAATTAATTTCTGGTAATAATTTTTTTACAAAAATGTATTGCTGTTTTTTTGTTTTTTTTTTATTGCAGCTATTTTTTTTACACATTTTAACCCCAGTTTGGGGATCAACTATTTGCCCATAGCAAGGACCCTAACAGGTGCTACCACCCTGGGTGAGGGTGGACCTGGGAACACCAGCAATGAAGAGTTTGTTCCATGCTCTTCAAAACCTCCTGATCGGAGGCCTTACTGTTGGATGTAGTTTATTACCCAGGATGCCCTCCACACCCTGAAGTGACAAAGCATATACAAGACACAAGAATTGAATTTCCCCCCTTATTTTTGTTTGTCTAGTGAGACAATGGATATGCCTATTTATGACCAACTGAGAAAGAACGGTGTCAAATGTATATGGACAATGAAATTTTTGAATGGCAATCCAAGGCCAATGGTTGTAACTGAACATTAAGTTTTTGTTTTTTTCTCTTCTGTCAAATCAGAAAGGTTCAGTTCTCATTCTACAGGGGGTTATGCTTGCATGTGCACCCCCCCCAACCAAGTTCTGCAATCCTTGGTTATCTTTTTCCAAGTACTAACTCTGATATCAATGAACTCCAGGTCAGATTTGCAAACATCCTGGCATTGCAACTGCAGCTCCCATACAGCCTAGCCACCTACCACAGCAAATTATTCAAACAGTATATATTTTGTAATGCAGCTGGTCTGCCTGTGACAGATGTGGTCAAGCCATTACAGTCCTCATTGTACAAGGACAGAACATATATTTGACATGTTCATCTAGTATCAGAACATCTTTTTCAACTTAGGACCTGCGTTTAAATAATTCATTTTAAAATTTACTCTCTGAACAAAGTTTGCCGGCAAAATAACAAGAATTTTGTCAGTAAAACAAAAAAGAAATATTTGTAGAAATCAAGTGGAAACTAATTTTGAGAATTTCCGTCTTTGAGCCAAAAATGAAATTAAAAAGGAATTACAGCAATATAAGGAACAGTAAAAAAACAAAATGAGAGAAATAGTAGTGAAAGTTGTAGGAGAAATAAAAGTAAATACAGGATGAGTATGCAATATATAAAAAGAGTGCTGAAACAGTTCTAGGTTCAAACAAGAAACCTTCACCAAAATTCTGATTTCAAGAGGATTAGATTTTCCACACATCCTCTTGCACCCATATTATATATATATATATATATATTTGGTTGGATAGATGTGAGTTTGTGACCCTGGGTTTCACGCTTTTGCGATCGTCAGACAAACTGATTAATGTTTTAAAAATTTGGGTTTATGTAGATGTATTGGTGCATACATCGATGTTTGTCATTTTGTACGATGAATGACAAAATGACGAAATTTCCCCACCACTTCCACATAACACCAATACACGCAATCTACATAAACCCAAATTTTTAAAACATTAATCAGTTTGTCTGACGATCGCAAAAAGCGTGAAACCCAGGGTCACAAACTCACATCTATCCAACTGAATATGTTAGCTCTATCTCTGATATTGAGCGGCGCTTTCTATAGTACTGCGCATATAATATATAAATAATTATACATATATATATTTATTTATATTTATATACACTTTTCACATATATATATATATATATATTAAGAAGAAAATAAACCACAAATGTCTTTGGTTGAAATGTAGATTTTTTATTTTAAAATATATATTATACTCTATTTTCCATAATTCTGCTACATAAGTTTCTGGTTTTGCGACCTTGTTCAAGCAAAGAATAGATATTTCCACATATTATAAAAATGAATTTTTTTGTGTGATAGTGATTCACATGTCTTCATATTCTCAGTGCAACTGTAGCTATATATGTATAATAAAGGTAACAAATCTGTTGATATATAATCCAAGTGGATTCTAGTAACTGTAAATATTAAAACTGATCCACAAAAAGAGCTCAATGTATTTATTATTACAGAGTAAATAATTAATAAATGGTAAAATCCAAAATCACCTCATATGGGGAATAGCCTACTTCAGTAGACAAAGATATCGGTTGTCTGTCTTATCAACCCCAGTGTGGAATGAGTTTGTGTCAGAAATAGAAATTTAACTGTGAAAGCTTAAAAAAAAAAAAATCAACCTGTTAAAAAACTAATATAGAATTCATCCATTTCAATGTTTCAATCAGATGAAATGCACGAGCCAGGGTTCAGGGGAGAGGGGAAGGGGTATTTGTCTTAAAGGGAAGAAGTTTTATCAAATTAAACCTGAATATTAACCTTATGACATTAACTTGGGGTTATATGAAGAATAAAATATTAATTCAAAATTGAAAGAGGAATAAAAAGGGGTTTAAAAATAACTTTAAAATATATAGATAAGAGGATGTAATGAATTAAGGGAAAGTGAGTTGGGGAGATGTTGGAGTAGGGGAAAGTTTATAAATTATAATATAGGTAACAAGAGTGGGGGGGAGAATATAGAAATTAGAATTAGTTATACTTTCAACATTTGAACAGTTAGAGGGGAGTGAATATTATTATGGAAATATCATAGCTAATTAAGTTAAACCTATATTATGGAAATGTGAATTTCTTTTTATGTTGACATTTTTTTCTTTCTCTCCTCTTTTTAAATTCCACCCCCCATCTCCTAAAATTCTCTCTGTTAAGGTTTCATCTCCCTTCTCCTCATACTTACACTTTCTCTAAATTCTGTTTTGATTTCCGGAGTTGTTTTTTCTGTTTTCATTTTGTATTTGTAGGTCTGATGATTTGGATCGTATTTACGATTCCAATGGAATAAATTATGACCATGGAATATTAGTGTTTAAGCCTTTTTATTATATCCTTACTCTGTCCTAGACATTGAGTTCTACCTGGATTCTTCCTCTTGGAAAAATTTTTTCTGAAAATATACATGTATGGGTATTTTTTTATATATATTTTGCATATGTATGTATATTTTCCACTAATATTATCTATATATATATATTTATATATATTAAGACATTTTTATGTTTATACGTTCTTTTTATAGATACAAATATTTAAGTAAATGCTCTGTTTATAATACTGCTTATTATAAGCAGAGCATTTACTTAAATATTTGTATCTATAAAAAGAACGTATAAACATAAAAAATGTCTTAAAAAAATGTCGGATTTTGTCCATTTCATAATATATATATATATATATATATATATATATATATATATATATATGAATAAGAAAATTTCTCCGATTTAATCGGTAGAGAAGACAATATTTATATATATGTAGGTGTGTGTGTGTGTGTGTGTTTATATGTATGTATGTGTGCATGTATGCAAATGTGCAAGTATATATAGGTTTATAATTTCTGTTTTGGGGAACCAATTGTAATGACAAATTTTATCACCCTAACTAGTAATTGTAAAGTCGCAGTTAAGAATAAATTTGAATTATATTAATGTTACTTAATTTTTGCACAGTAATGGCAGCATAAACAGTGGATTAAAGGAAAAATGTTGTTCTCCTCCATGATATGTAGCAAGAACAGGGGAAATAATTTTGGAATTCTTTTGTTCATTTCTACCCGACCTGCCAGATGCACCTGAACTTGTACCAACTGATTATTACTTTTTTCAATCACTACAAAACACTTTGATGTGGAAAACTTTATCTAATGAAAAACAGGTTCAAGAGTTCACTGAAGACTTCACATCAAAACCTGTGGAATTTTACTCAAAAGATATCAAAGAGTTGCCTGATAAGTGGCAACAAGTCATCAGAAATTCTATAAGTGATTCTATAAATGA
Organism: Acanthosepion pharaonis; assembly: GCA_903632075.3. Taxonomy (NCBI): domain Eukaryota; kingdom Metazoa; phylum Mollusca; class Cephalopoda; order Sepiida; family Sepiidae; genus Acanthosepion; species Acanthosepion pharaonis. The sequence goes on along the minus strand of CAHIKZ030000757.1, from coordinate 1,371,118 downwards.
ATAAAATGTAAATGTACTTTATTTTTTGAAGAATAAAGTTGATAAACAAAAAAGTTTTTTTTGTTTTGTTTTTTTACTGACTCAACATAAGATATATATAATCAATTAGTGGAGTTTTTAACCTGACATTATAATGTTGATATTAATATGTATAGGTGTAAAAAAATTAATCTAATGGATTCTCAACAAGGAAGTAAATATTGGTATTCTTTGACCAAACTTTCAGAAATCAAAATACATATCAAAAGTGTCTTAAATTAAAGTCTCCCAAATATTTTTTATAATCATTGATGTATTTCCCATTTGATTTTAATATTTGGAATTTGATAATTTTGCATGTTTTTCAGGGCAATATTTTTCCACTATTTAATACAACTTTAATTCTGATAGTTACTCCTTTGATTGAAAAGGCCTTTCAATTTTAGCAGAGTAAAAACTGAACACCCAAATCCATAAATTTTCTAAAAATAAAGAGATAAAGATTTAATTCAACCTGAGAAACTTCTGTTCATTCTAATTAAGAACAACATTTAGACACTTTGTTGTAATTAAAAATCTATCTTTCATTGTAACATGAAAGATCATTTACATCTCAGAAACGAACAGACATCATGATTCATTTGATTCTAAAACTCTTTCAAAACAGACTCCAAAATAATCAATGACTAAACTTTACTTTAATCATTTATGATGTGAGATGCTCTGAAAGTAATGCCTCCTACTTATTTCCACGGAAACTAAAGCAAATATAGTGGACACAATAACACGGTTAGAGAGAACAAGCTTCAAGTTACAAAACAATATTTTCTCCAGTTACCATAAATGTTCATGCATTTTTGTCAGTGTTATAAAATAAAATAAGACATATCTCGGCTGATTTACAGGCAAATACTCAAGAGCAAGAACCGGATGTGAACGGGACAAAACCCTGTCACAAAATGACCATTATCTTTATTTGCAAATGTTCCCGACACACGTGTTCCGGTCGAAAAATAAAATAATATTTAAAGTGTTCTATTTTTCGTCCAATAAAAATGCTTCCCTCCTAATTATACTTGCTTCGTTTTTCAAGCCTGTTAAGCCATAAAAAAACACTATAAAAGGGGTCACACGGAAGTTCAACAGGCAGTCCACAGGTGGCTGCAAAACAGACCTGTCACGGTCAAGCTGAGCGATCAGCAGCAGGAGAGCATCAACCACTGTCAACATGTGTGAACTACTATGAGAGATCGACCTAGATCCGAAGCCGGCTTATGAACTTTACCACAAGGTAGCTGTCCCGAACCCTCACGTTCCTGTTGAAATAAACCACGTAAATCTATTTCTGCTGTTGTCATATTTCTTTCTTGCAACCATACGCTTGTCTATAACATCAGTAAATAACAAGAACCTGCATGTAGGTAAAGATATATTGCTGTATTTTTACCATAAAAATGTCTTTTCATACTGTCATAGTGTTTTGTTTTTGTTTGGAGGAGGGGCACTATTTGACCATAGTTGGGACCCTAACTGGTGCTACCACCCTGGGTCAAGATGAACCTGCGAACGGCAGCAATTAAGAGGTGACTGCAGGTTCCTCAAAACTCCAACCTCCTGATCAGAGGCCTTGCTGCCGGATGTAGTTTATCATCATACCCAGGACTATATATTGAAATCAAAAGGGACAAAGTAAAGCATTGATTAACATGCTTAACAAGCTTGTGTAAATGGATGAGAGATAAGAGAGATGGAAGGATATAGTTCATCATCATAACCAGGATTAGCAGGTGCTGGTAATAGGTTTGCTGAACTTCACACAAAAATTTGATGCTAGTATGTTTGCTTGAATTTCTCACAGTAAATTTAAAGATCACAGAGCCATTCCAATAGATTACAAAATCTCCCAATAATAACTGAACATGATTTGATAACACAAAGTCTACTGGCAGACTAACTCAGTAAGCTGGGGACCAAAAAGTGTTGGCTGCATGCACTTTTCTATTCAACAGTACAATCACAGTATGTACTGTTCAGAAACTTTTCAATGCCTCCATATATATATATATATATATATATATATATATATATATATATATATATATATATATATATATACACACAGAGTTGTAGACAGAATTATTCACCTCACTCTTCCATAATTACAAATAAAGCTATACTACCCCAAATTTTCATGGAAACTTCATATGCATTTTTTCACGAATGATGAAATAATGGATTTGAAGGAATGTGCAGTGATGCCAACAATAAAATTTTTATTTTAATGACAAACAATAATAATAAAAACACCAAAAAACATTTAACATAAGACAAAATTAATGGCCCTCTTGCCTTAATAATCAATTGTAAAACCTTTCTTCTTGATTATTGCCTTTTAATCATTTTTGATAATTACTTACACACACTGATAGGTATTTTGCTCCATTCTTTCTTGGTAATAGCTTCTCATTTCTCCAAATTTGAAGGAATTCTTTCTCTTACTTTTTTCTTCAAATATATAAATTTTTTGTTTCATTGTTTTATATTATTTTTAAGAATAGCCAAATATTGATCTTTATCCATGATACCCTGCAGTCTCACTAGTTCTCCTGGTCCAGAAGCAGCAAAATATCCCCAGAGCAGAATGCTGCCACCAACACCCTTAATTATAGGGAGGGTATTTTTTGCTTTGTGAGATTCATTCACTTTCCTTCATACATAACAAGAGTTCATGTGACTAAATAATTCTAATTTGGTTTCATCTGACCATAAAACAGAGTTCCAATATTTACTCCAATGTCCAAGATGGCTTCTAGCATAAGCTAATCTGCATTTTAAGTGTTTAAACCTTAAGCAAGGGAGTTTTCCTTGGGTGAGAAGCTCAAAGTCCTGCTTGATGAAAGCATCTAGTCACTGTCTTTGTCGATACATTCAACCCTGATGTCTTTACATCATTGACAATGTCCTTTGTTGTTAAGTGAGGATTCTTCAAGACATCCTTTCCATTCTCTCAGAAATTAGCCATTTTCTATCAGTTCTTAATTTATTCTTAACGCAATGAGTCGCACTCAACTTTTTGATAATGCTATGAATTGTCAATCTAGGATCATTTAAACACTTGAAAAGTTTTGTATATCCATCACTTTGTTTGTACATATCAACAATCTTCATTCAGAGCTTCTTGTCAAACTCAGTCATCTTTGCCATGGTTGCAGAACGAATATGTTATCAAGGTAACATGGCACTTATATATTGTCTACTTCATTACCTTTTAGAATGTTTATAGAATCAGGTCAATACTATTTCATTTTCAAAAGGAGATTGATTAAATGTTAAATTAAGAAATAAAAAAAAACATTACAATTGCCATAGAGCAACATTATTTTAGAATTTCCAGGGTGTGGGCGAATAATTTTGGACTGCACCAATTTTTAGAAAAATCTATAACTACGAATATAATAGATTGAAACTTCTAAAAATTTCATGAATTATTCAAAACTAAATATGGAATTAACTATTTATGGTAAATTCAGTAAGTATTTGCAAATATTTGCATTTCCTTAAAAAATATGCAAATATTTAGTGGGGTGAATAATTCTGTCCACAACTGTATATACACTGAGGGATAAAATTTCAGTACCCTGAAAATGTGTTTCAATTTACTAAAGATTAAGCATCAAAAAATATAAAATTTTGACACAGATATTAAAAAGCTCATTGCAATATCAAAGAATCCTCCCAAAAGCTGAATAGGAAAATTTAGACAACAGGACAATTTAATTAAGAATCTACAATTCTTACATCCATAAAAACAACCTTATTCAATATTACTCTACCTTTAGTGACTCTTGAGCCATGTATAGAGCAAACAATACAGTTGAAGAACTAATTTTCTATATACCGACTACTGCTGCCATCACTGAACCATGGCTGACATGTCAAATTCAACATACACACCTATTTTTTCAATTACCATTCTCCTTTTACCACATCAACAATCTGAGCCCCCACCCAACTCTGAACTGTCTCTCATTGGACAAAAGAAGTACATGTACACCTCCATAGAAATAAAACGCACTTGCATTGCACTGCACTGCTGAACCTTATCATGGTGTACACAACTGAACCTTATCATGGTGTACACAACTGAACCTTATCATGGTGTACACAACTATCTAAAGCTGAGATACAACCCAACATGAGGAAATGACAATGTAACTCCTCAAAAGCCCACAATCTAATCTCTCTGAAATGGCTATATTTTAAGAAAAGGAGTACATATGCCCTTCCATACCACGACAGCTGATGGTACTGAACTCTTTCATCACACAGAACCATATTTCTAAAATAAAGACACAGAAGTTAACTGGGATGTGTGTTAATAGATCACAGAATGACTGAAAACTTGGAAAATTTTCTCAGACCATCGACTACCCACTAGCAAGCAATTACTGTAAACAAGTCAAAATTTGTATCATTTTTCAGGGTGCTGCAATTTTGGTTTGGTTTGTTTTATGGCATATCAACCTCAATGGGTTATTTAATGCTGACAAGATTTTTATTGCTGGTAATTTTTTTTTTTTCATAAATGTATAGCTGGTAATATTTTTTTTTTACATAGTATTTTTGGTATTAAAACCAGTTTTTACACTTTCATAGCGTCTTGACCCCAGTTTGGGGATTAACTATTTTCCCATAGCTGGGACCCTAACAGGTGCTACCAGTCTGCGTCAGGGTGTACCTGGGAACACCAGCAATTAAGTGGTGGTTCTATCCTCCTCAAAACCTCCTGATTAGAGGCCTTGCTATTGGATGTTGTTTATTGTCTTACCCAGGATGTGGATGTAGTTTATCATCATACCCAGGACGTGTTGTAGTTTTGTTTTCCATCACTATACATGTATTATGTAATATTAGTCTTCCTACATAGCAGTAAATACTGGACAATCACAGATGAAGAGTCTTGAGGCAACAGAAATGTTGTTCTACAGGAGGATGCTGAGAATACAATGGACTGAACAAGTCAGCAACAACAATGTTTTAAGAAAAATATAAATAAAAGAAAGATACATACTTAGAATCAGAAAGGAACAGTTGAAATTTCTAGGGCACAGAATGAGGAAAGAGAGACTGGAGAATTTGACACACACAAGATATAGTGAAGGCAAACAGTAACCTATCTAATGAGGTTTTGTAAATTGATGGCAGAACAGGCACTAGGAGTGATGGTGAAAAGATAAACACTGCTAAGAGCTATAAACGATAGGAAATAGTGGAGAGCCATGAACACGTACATTCTGAAGGAAACAGCTTGTAGAAGAAGATTAATACTTATGAAAAGATGCCAAAAAACTACTTGATTCAACCCAACTGCAAAAGATAGGGTCAAATGACTGAATGTCAAAATTTAATATTTTTATCTCTTCTTGGTTAAACTGAGAACTTTTCAGCATGTATATATAAATAAAAACTTATTTTAGCCAACATGTTCTCTCCTCTGATGGAGTTCATCAAGGCAAATGTGAATAGTTTATTTTGCAACAAATATTTATAAACAAAAGTAAAGATGTCAGCTTTTCCAAATTTTAAAATTTAAGAGATACTCATAAATATTCATGAGGTTAATTGAAAGGTTCAGATAAATTATGGAAGATGCTAAGTGATGTAATTTAATGTCAAATAAATGAAAGTCAATAAATAATATTGTTGTTGAATATTTTTTTTTATTTTTATATGCAATTAATATTTAAATTATTATAGTATGAGCTAAATTTATGTATTATATATACAGAGTCTGCCTCCCCAAAAGTATACATACTTCAGAAAAGGAAAAACTTGTCTTTCATAGTTTTAATGAATTGCAATAACACTGTTTTACTGTAGCAAGATCTTTTCTTGACAGATGACATTACATTGGCAGCTTTTAGACAAGAAATTAAAAATGCATGTGCAGCAATCTCATTGGAAACTTTGGCCAACATTACCCAAGCAGGCCATTTTGAGCATCTGTTGTGATTGTAAAGTCTATAGGTAACCTGTATTAAAATATAGCATTGCAATTTCTATGCAAGTTTTTCCTTTACTAATGTGTGTATGTGTGTGTGTGTATATATATATATATATATATATATATATATATATATATATAAGTGGACTGTGTGTGTGTACTTAATAAACAATATATATATGTATATTTTTTAACAATAAAATCCCAAATCACCTCATTTTATATTACTAGGATCCACTTGAATTATATACCAATGGATTTGTCACCTTTATTTTATATATATATATATATATATTATGAGGATCCACTTGGATTATATACCAATGGATTTGTCACCTTTATTATATATATATATATATATATATACACACACACACACACACACACAAAAGTTGCACACAATAGGGATATAATTTCTTAAAAGTATAATTACACATGCAAATTTTATTTACTAGTAATTGTTATATCTGCTGTTCAAAATGGCCTCCTCCTTTTTCATAACAAATTTCAATTCTGTGTCTGTATGATTCATTAACATGGAGAGTTTCCTCTGTCATTTTATTGCATTCATATTTAATTCTTTCTTTAAGTTCCTTGAGAGGTTTTGAGTGCATCTGATAAACAACTAATTTCAATTGTACCCACAAAAAAAAATCCAAGGGTGTGAGGTCTGATGACCCCACCCAATAGGACTTCTATTATGCACAACTTTAATATTTCTTGGGCATTTCTGATAAACAACATATTTCAAATGGCACCCCAAAAAAAGAAAAAAAAAGAAGTCCAACAGGACCTCTTCATCTGATCCATTAACCCCTATGGTGCACAACTTTTACCTTACCCTATATATATATATATATATATATATATATATATATATATATATAGAGAGAGAGAGAGAGAGAGAGAGAGAGAGAGAATCTCAAAAAAAAAAAAACCCTAAGGAATAGTACTGCTGATAAATCCAAGATCATAATTATATTTGATATACTACAACATGCCTAACAAGAAGACTCACATTACATATGTCTAACCATAGTTCAATTAGGTCTCAATTAAATACAGAGACCTACCAAACTCTATTCACAATATACTTGTTTATAATACAAATATCACAGCCTCATCCACATGTAAAAAAAGAAAGGTTAAGAAAAATAGAAGGATTATTAATAAAAAAGAAAAAACCAACACGTAATAATATCAACTACGAAGATGGCCACATTTGTGCTGAATGTGTTTGGAAAATAAAAAATTCCTATAACTCTAGATACATACATAAAAAATCCATACATTCAGTTAAAAGTAAAAATAAAACCATCTTTGATAATGGCTAAAAGTATAGCTGAAATCACTCGACCATACAAAACATTTGGGTAATTTCTACATAATTTACATCTATAAAAGAAGAAAATTATAAGCACACAAGAAAAATTAAATAAAAAACTTAACCACAGTACCTTGTCAGTTGTTTTCAATGAAACTTGTAAACTTGCATAAAAGAGGGATTGCTGCCAAATACACAATTTTATATATATATATATATATATATATATATATATATAGATAGATATAGATATAACTTATGTATGAGTGTATTCATATGAAATCATAGATAAGTTTGAATATATCACTTTCATAAAAGAAGTGACTACTTTAGGAAAGATTTTTTTCATATTAAATATCACTTCACCACGTGTTAAATTTTTGCACTAAACCCAAAATACCTTCTGGATAAAAATCATGTTCAGAGAGCCAACCAAAAAGTAAAAAGATTCAAGAAATCTTCTTTTTTTTTTAACTTCTGATCAACATGACTTCATACACAATGTCTGATTAAAAGACCATTCATAGAAGAATAATTTTTGTTGCGTCTATTGGATTGTATCAGAATAAAAAATAAAAAATAAAAAAAGAAGATGGAGAAGTTCTGTACAATCTCATTTGCTTTCAGACACGATAGCTTTCAGAAGTAACCCACTTTATAAAATAGTGCTTTTTGCTTTGGCTTGTTGAAGGACAGATTTTTTTTAAGAAAATCTATGCATACAGTTTCAAATAATGTCCGACTTTTGGTGTGCCTTCTCTTGCATTTAGCTAAACATGAAGGCATCAAAATTGGTTGAAACAGACAATCAAGTTTCATCAGTGCTTCCTGTCATAGTCACTTTGTAAGGCCTCCCATAAGAGACATTTCTGGCTCATGACTAGTAGACAGCATAATTTCCGTACATGCAATTAGGTTTTGACTAGTCATTCCATCATCGGTAACTAAGATTTCAAACTCAGGTGTCCAAATATACTGATAATAAGCTGAAGGTGATAATATTGCAATACAATGTCATTCAAAATTCCTTGTAGACTTTCATATATTCATGACTTTTGTTCTTTTATGTGCTGTGACCCTTCAAGATATAAGTGATTATGGCTCTTCACAACTTCCCTTGTAGTTCTTAACAATATTTATCTCTTTACTATCTCCCGACTCTATTCTGCCAACCATTTACACAAGTTCATTAGGTAGGTTAACTGCTGCTTCACTCTCGCCTTCAATGTCCTTATGAGTGTTCAGTTCTCCAAACCTTTTTCTTTATGCTTCTAAAAAATTTCAATTCTTTCTAATTCTAAGAGCAAATGTTTCTTTCCATTTTTCTGAAATGACTGAGTTGTTTTTATGTCTTGTCTTATTTTGTTTGTTTTTTTTTTAAAGCTAAAACATATTTTTTTTTTTTGCTTTGCTTACAGTACCCAAGGTCCACAGACAGTCCCCTGTCTAAGTTCTGATAGGGGCGGACATTGCTTAACTTTGGTGATCAAACAAGAACTGGTGTTTCAGTACAATTTGACCATAAGTCATTTACTTTAAAACTTCCAAAGAGCTTACATTTTTGTTTTAATCGATTCACCCCAAGCAAGGCAGTAATGCCACTAAAATGCAAGAGTGACAATGCTATTAAGATGCATAGAGTGAAAGAAGATGAAAAAATGTTAGTAAGGAGAAAGGACAAAAACAGGTTTGAAGAAGACAGAAGATGGCTATTAATATTGTATTTAAATTTTTAAACTTCAAAGGTGTCAGGAAAGAAGGAAACAGGAACAGAGTCCTGCAGATGAGAAGTGTGAGAGAAGAAACTATTGGAATAGAACTTACAGTTCTATTTCAACAGTAAAATGATAGAAGACAGCTAACAATCTAGTACTACATTTAAATTTATGAGGTTGAGTTATTAAGGAGGAAAGCTCATTAGAACAATTGGCATGAAAATATTTATAGAAATTGCACAGGGAAGCCACATTAAAGTTGTTGGGAAAGTAACTTCAGTTGAGATGTCAGGTCAGAATTGATAACATTACAGACCCTTATTGGGATTTTGTCAAGAAACTCTATATATATAAAAGAATATATATATATATATATATATATATATATATATATATATATATATATATATATATATATATATATATATATATATATATATATATATATATATATATATATATATATATATATATATATATATATATATATATATATATATATATATATATATATATATATATATATATATATATATATATATATATATATATATATATATATATATATATATATATATATATATATATATAATATATATATATATATATATATATATATATATATATAATATATATATATATATATATATATATATATATATATATATATATATATGAATATATATATATATAATATATATATATATAATATATATATATATGAATATATATATATATATATAAGAAACTATATATATATATATATATATATAGATGTGACAACAATATTCAATGGACAGATGAATGGTAGATTTATAAATGAGCAAGATGGATTCTGGCAATAAAAATTGTCTAGCACAACACAGTGAACCAACTTTCCTAGCAGCAGACCTCACAATTGATTCAATATAATCATTTCATTTCATGCCAGTGGAAAACCTGAAACTGAGAAGGTACAATGAGTTGCTCTCCTGTTGGTTAGCATCAACAGAAGCAATATTACAAATTTGTTAAGACACTTAAATGCATTCAATCACTGACAGGGTCTTCTGACCAGTAATTTGCCATCCTGAACCAGCCAGTATATAAATGACCATGGCTCTCCACAAATTGCTGTCTTTGTTGCTAAAGTAACTCTTTACAATCTCTCTTTGTCCTTTGTTCTGTCATCCATTGACACAAATTCATTAAGTAGGTTACTTACTCCCCTGCTTCACTTGCCTTCAGTATGTCCCATGAGTATTAAATTCTCTTAGCCTTCTTTCCTCATTATGCATCCTTGTTGAGAATCTCAAGATATATTACAGGAACTCCAGATCAGATCTATGCAGCAATATTCAATGCATGAATGTTAATTTATTCAAGATGGATTCTGGCATGAAAAATTGTCTGACATGACACAGTGAACAAATTTGTAGCAAGATGGATTCAATATAATCACTGCATTTCATGTCAGTGAAAAACCTGAGACTGAAAAGGTCCAATGTGTTGCTCTCCTGTAGGTCAGCATCAAGCATACTGATGGAGAATAAAAATGATTCTCTATGATGATTAAAAGGAAACAGTTCCATTTTGGATATGTCATAGCAATTGAATGTCTTTCTTGGGGTCAGTTGCAAGTTTTGCTTTATTGGACATATCAGACTTACTATTTAGACAACAGTAAATAATTGTGTCATCAGCAGAATTACCAATTGGAGGAACTGACGGCATCATGGAAAGTCATTGATTAAGATTAAACAACATAAGTTGAAGACTAGAGCTTAGGGGGACACTCAAATTAATGTGAAAGGATCTAGAAGAGTGGCCATTAAACATGACATTCATTACACAATTTGTTAAGAAAGATTAGATCAAAATCAAAAATTTGGCTTGAGACACCATAGCCATTGATGGAATAGAAGACCATCATGCCAAATCCTGTCAAAATCATTTTAGATTTCTAAAGCACTGCCCAAGCTTCACCGTTCTTATCTAAATCTTGACAAACTATTTCAGTAATAAATGCCCTGTTGGTCTGCCAAAGTCATATTGCTTGTCTGAAAGAAGACCAGTGAAGTAAGATTCTTAAGTGGATTAGAACTTAAAAAAATTCAAAATTCAAAAATTGTAGAGTTTGAAAAGAACAGCAGCCAGTTCAGGGGTATAGTTCTTTATGAAAATTGCAGAGATACCATCAAGTCCCTGTGGTGGGGATCTAGTTTGAGATTCCATTGTATATACATCACTCAGTTGATACTCAGTTCTTGGTGGCAAGTCAAGCAATGATATTCTTGATGAGTTGAGAGTGGAATTGGAAAAGAACTTACAAACAAAGCATTCTGCTTTATGAGCTGCAGAGGACAACACTTCCAACTGAAGAGAGTAGGAATTGAAGAGTTATCCTTCTTTAAACAAACACTTACACAGCTGCTAGTAATCAAGAGGGAAAAAAATTATGAGAGGTACTGCCAACCTAACTTATGTTATTACAAGTTGACACAAAGAAGCATCTGTTCTGAGCTGGATTTTCATGTTGATATAGCCAGAAGTGATTCCTGTGGGCCTAGCAGCTGAATAGGCAGGAGTTAACCAGAGAGAAGATTGTAATTTCACTTGGTATTTTCCACGATGACACAAGAGCATTGATGCCAGTTTTTTATCTAAGAAGAAACTTCAGTGGCACAATTTTCAGTGGGAAGATAAAAGCTTTCTCTCTAAGAAGCATCTCAAAGAAAATCATGAAATGAATCCTAATCAATATTTTGGTAACAAAATGACATCTTGTGATTAAGGGGTTCTTGTCTAATAGACAAGTGAAAAGTAATATCTACGGGCACTACATGATTGAGATAAAGAGATGGATAGATATGAATACAATGAGATGCATAAAACATCCATTTCTTTTCAAGTTATATCATCAGTGATTTGAATTTTTAATATCTTCTTTTTCTTCTATGTGACATGTCGTGGACAATGATGAAAAGATCTTAGTAAAGTTTGTCTTTTTCTATCTCTTCTAATCCCTGTTCAACCAATAATTTTACAAGCTTATTCTTCTTCTTTGTGCTGTGACCCTTCAGAATGTTGGTAATCATGGCTCTCCACCATTTCTTCTCCTTTGTAGTGCTGAGTGTAGTTTTTTTCTTCATGTTATCTCTTCTTTTGCTTATTCTTCTTCTATGTGCTGTTTTCCTTCGGGACATTGGCAGTCATGGCTCTCCACAATTTCTTCTCCTTTGTAGCTCTTACTAAAGTTTTTTCTTTTTGTTATCTCTTCTTTTGCTTGTTGTTCGTCTTTTATGTGCAGTGTCCCTTCAGGACATTGGCAGTCATGGCTCTCCACAATTTCCTCTCCTTCCTTTGTAGCTCTTAGTAAAGTTTGTCCTTTTACTGTCTCTCTCAACCCCTGTTCTGCCATCCATTTACACAAGCATGTTAAATAGGTTATGAGCTGCTTCTGTCAGGAGATTATCCAGCATTCATTGTAATTTAGGAGGATAGATACAGGGTGTGGCAGAAATACCACCCATATAACATTAACTAGATGAAGACACCACTGCCACTAATGTCTTACCATTATGTGGGAGGTATTGCTGCTTTACCCTGTATTATATAGGAGGCTCACTCTTACCTTTCTTTCTAAGAAAATTTTCCTGTTTCTTAATACTTTGCTCAGATTTGTTGGGCATCTTTCACTATCCCAATAAAAATTCCAAATAAAATCTTAAATTTCATCAAGTTTTGTAGATAATAAGCATATTTAGTTTATTCTCAACAATTTTCTTTTTTTTACAAAGATTCAACATTATTCTTGACATAATTGCTTCAAACAAAAGTAATTATTATTATGTATGTACAAGTGTTATGAAAGTTTATACCTAACTGGCGTCCAAAAAATCTTACCACCTGTTGCAAAAAAGAATACCCTTCAATAACTACACAAGATAAAATAATATTAATGAAAATCAAGTGAATAACATATTTGTAGAAATTCTGAATGATATTTTATTGTAGAGCTAAAATGCTTGTTGACATGTCATCATTTACATGAAACTTGTGAAGAAATAGTAAATGTTGGAAAATTCTTTCCTTTTTTACAAACTGATTTTGTCATCAGAAAGTTGGTAAAAAGAAAAAAATTAATCAATAAATAGCAAAGGGAGGTAATCTAGAAAACCACACTCGCCATCTGTCATTGCCAACAATGCAATGTAATTACTAAAAGGAGAAAAAAATAGACCCTGAACTAAACAAGTCTTATTCAGAGATGTAATCATAAAAAAGGAAATGTTTTACTAGTAACTATCTCTAGATATCTATGTTCTTCAATAGATATTAAAAAAAGTAGAATGTTTATTAAGTTTTCGTTTTGTTTATCTTTTCCCTTATGAGAGAAAAGCTTTCAAGATCATTTTATACAAAACGAAAGAAAGAAGAAATGAATTGAGATTGACGGAAAGAAAGAGAGTAATAGAGATGAACAGGTGGAGAAAGAGAGAGGTATGAGCAGGCAGAGAAAGAGAGGCTGACATAAACAAGTGGAGGAAGACTATGAACAGATTGAGCAAGTGAGAGATATGGACAGAGTGAGGGGGAAATATGAATGGACAGAGTGAGGGAGATATGGATGGGAAGACTGAGTGAGGGAGATATGGATGGGCAGACTGAGAGAGAATTATGAATAGTCTATGGAAGATAGACAGGAAGAGACTAAGATAGTTGTAAACAGACTGCAAAAGAGGGAGTGTTATGAATTGACTGAGACAGAACAGACTAATAAAGGCTTGAACAGGTTGAGATAGACACAGAAATAGGAACAGACTTAGAGAGGTTGTTTATTTTTAACAAAGAATCATTCAGTATCTGTTTTTCAATAATAATCAATAAATTATTATCCTCAACAAATTTCCATTCAGAGAAAAAAGTGTGAAAAGATTGTTTCTAAACAAAGTTCTGGAGTTTACCCAATGTGTTTTATCAGTTTCATACATTGGATAATCCATTGGCTCTACTCTGATGGAATTGTTTAAACAGAGGTTCTAGTTGGTCCCATCTGTTTTTTCTTTGGGATACAAATTCTAAAGAATAGTGTGAAATTTACAACCAGTTCTGTATATATTTAGATGCACAACATTAGCCATTTGTTATATAAATAGTGTATGCCAGGTAAATGTAAAGAAATTATAAAAGAAACAAATATATGTAATAGAAAAATCAGTCTGTTTTGTTAATATTATATGCAGTTCATCTGAAGTTATTATGCAAATCCAATAAACTTCAATAGCTCGAATTTGCTATGAAAAGTTTTTATCACATTTTAAATGATTAATTTAGATGTCAAAACAAGATTAAAGGTAAATTTTTAGGTAGTTTCAACATGAATTTTTTTTTTTTTTTACAGTAAGGTTCACCCTCTACAAAGTCTGGGGGGTCACTTGAGGTAGAGGGTTATGTTAGGAGGCCATTTGTGTGTATAGGAGTGGAAGATAATGGTTAACTCTAGCCTTGAACAAGTTAAGATTGTAGCAATCAGGGAAAACATCCTGTTGCGAGTCGGTTCCATTTGGCATTGGTTCACAGGAAGAAGCTGCTCAAGTGGAACTTATTTCTCACTGATGGAATATGAAGGGAATGTGGGTGGTTTGCTACCCACGTTTTTATTAAAGTTATTGAAGATTTTATAAAACTGTTTTTATGCAGATTAAACTAATATTAGTTTAGGGGCTCTGAAACCTAACAAAAACTATTTTTTTTTTATTTTCCATATGTTGGAACATGAGTAATGGAAAGGATCTAACAAATACTGAAAAACAAAATATAAGAAGGTTAAGTCACATTGGAGATATCAAAGAGGCTTTGTAGAGATCATTGGACAATACAGAGGGCTGTTGAAAATATAACTAAGTTGAAAACTAGAAGCAAAGGTAAAAGGTTTTAAGAACTAAGAATTAAAAGAATTAAAGTGGATTATAGGGAAACAACCCACTTTTAACCAGGTTGGAATTGAGGGAGTCGAGAAGAAAATAGGTGTAGAATACTTTGCAAATTTGGATCTGTGAAGAAATCTAGGCAAACTCCTCTCAGTAAAGCAAATATTTTAAAGCATCAAAATTGGGCCAGGAAATATGTGAAATATATATTGAAACATTGGTAACATGTATTTAACAAAGTTATTGTGTGAGGGAATGTTCACATTGGAGATATCAAAGGAACTTCACAGAGATCCTCAAATAATAAAGAGAGCTGTAATTAAGTTGAGAACTAGAAGCAAAGGAAAAAGGCTTTAAGAACTTGTCTCCTCGAGGGGAATGTAAACTAAAGTGAGTTATAGTGAAACAATCACATTTTATTCAGATCTTTGAACAGGATGGAAAAATGAAAAAAGGTGTAGAATACATTGCAAATTGGGATCTGTGAAGAAATCTTCAAGGCAAACTCCACTCAGTAAAGTAATTATTTTAAAGCTTCAAAATTGAGCCAAGAA
The DNA here is from genome assembly GCA_903632075.3 of Acanthosepion pharaonis. NCBI lineage: Eukaryota > Metazoa > Mollusca > Cephalopoda > Sepiida > Sepiidae > Acanthosepion > Acanthosepion pharaonis. Next base: position 1,355,630 of record CAHIKZ030000757.1, on the reverse strand, counting down.
ATACATGAAAATTGACTCTTGTAAAGTAATTTTCATGGATGAATTTTGGATGACACTTGATGGACAGGATGATGGACCAAAGATGGATACTATCTGATGCAGATGTGCCTGTGGATCAAAAAAGCAGCAAGGAGGTGGAAATATGATGATATGAGCTGGAATTTTTGATCAAACCATTCTTGCAACATTCAAAGTCAATGAAGGAGTAAAATTGAACACTGCTAACTATTGTGATTTCATGAAGATTTTCTTTGTGGAAGTTGAACAGAACTTCTTCTCATCATTTTGATGTCCTCCTGCACAATAGCCATCATCAATTTACTGAATGTAAATAGTAGATGAAGTTTTGGACAGGGTGGATGAAATCCAGTTGTTCTCAAGACATGTGAGTGCTGAGAATGTTACTTTCTCTTTGAGATGGATAACAAATCCTTTCCAGAAGCTTCCGGCCTATTCCTGACCTTGAGCACAAAAGACCTGGCAACTGCTAAAAGTTGGCTAGCTATGTGCTGCATCCTTTAAGAAGTTACAAACAGACAAAGGTGAGAGTCAAGTGAAGGAACAACAACTTGTGTACAGATGAAAGGAAGAAAGGTTTATTGTAAAAGAGAATACACCACTGAAAGACAGGGGATCGGGTGGCAGGCTAGTAATTCCCAAAGCAAGCCCCTGAGTATATCCTGTGCTCACTATATATAGCTACTGATATAGTCAGTCTGCATAGACAATAGGGAGTGTGGGACATTCCATTACAACACTATGTAGTTGGCACCTGCATAACATTATGCTTATGTAGACTAACACAAACCACCAAGCTCATGGTCTATTGCACTGTTGTAATCTCAACTCTCCTGTATGCCTGTGATAACTGGGTACTTTATTGAAGAGACATTCACAAAATTGAAAGATTCCATCAAATGAAACTTCATCAGATCCTTCAGAACACGGGGCAGGAACAGATTACAAACAACAAAATTTTCCTCCACACAAAGATGGAGAGCCTAGGAGCCATTATGACTCAGCATTGATTTCGATGGGCCAGACACTTTTGCCCAGATGCCAGACATCCAAGTACCCAAATAAATCCTCTTCTCAGAGCTCACATCTGGCAATAGACCATGTTAAGCCCCACATTGTCAATTCAAGGATCAGCTCAAAAATGCCTTTCTGAGGACAGAAATCAATGCAGTCAATTGGTAGATGGAAGCTGCAGACAGAACCAAACAGAGAAGAGCAGTCTATGAAAAAACAACATCCTTCAAAAACACCAGAAGACAAACAGAAGAGAGGAAAAGAGCCCGAAAAAGGCCAGAGCTCACCATTCCCTGAACCCTCATACCCTACCCATGCAGTAGATGCAGATGTCTCTTCAGATCCAACATGGGACTCATTTCACACAGAAGGAAATGTCGATGAGCACCCCAATATTCGGTAATACATTCCACCAATGATGAACATTACGTTAAGCTGTCTTCCAAATCATTTACTGTATGGCATCTGCAATATGAGTTCAGGTCATGCAAAAAATTTTCTAGTTTTTGTCCTGGAAAAGAATATTTCTGTTCCATTACAGCATTGATTGGCTGAATCAACACATTTTTTGAAAGCTCACATCTTATTTGTACTGCTGCTTTGAGAGTCTCACACCAATCAAGCAGTTTTCAAGTTATTAATTGTTCCAGTACATTTTTGTCCTCCAGCTCAAATTCTTTTGTAAGCTTTGTAAATTATTTTCCACATTCCAGAATATCCTTTGTCCTTCAGCAAGAAACCTTTTATAAGCTTCAGAAACCACTGCCAACATTGCACAATATTCTTTATCCTTCATAATTCTAGAAAACCTTTTATAAACATTCTAGAATATTCTTTGCATTCCAGTATGAAACAGAAACAATATTCTAGAATGTTCTTTGTCCTCCAGTATTTTATATTCTAGAATATTCTTTGTACCCAGTGAAACCAACATTCTAGAATATTCTAGAATATTCTTTGCATTCCAGTATGAAACCTTTTATAAGTATCAGAAACTACTGACAATATTCTAGAATGTTCTTTGTCCTCCAGTATGAAACCTTTTATAAGCTTCAGAAACTACTCCCGTTAATTCCAAAGTATTCTGTATCCTCCAGCATAAACATTTTGTAAACTTCGGAAGCTACTGTCAATGTTCCAGAATATTCTTTGTTGTCCAGTTTGAAAATCTTTTATAAACTTCTCAAACCATTCTCAGCACACAGTTGTACTTAGTGTATCATACCATTAACTCTGTCACAATTTTTTTTCATAGTTAGACATTAAGAGTGAATAATGCTGAGTGTGGATTTTTACGTTAGTAATTATTTTCATCAAAATAAACTCTAATCATCACTTTACTATAAACAAGTCATGCATAACCAAACAATAGTGAACTGAGTAAAAGTGGAAGAGACTTCATAGATTTCCTTATCTGTTATAACCTAGGGAAAAGGTTACTTAATAAGAATGACCAAAAAAAAGTTTAGAAATGGAACGATAATATTTGTAACACAAATGAATTACAAGATTCATCAATGATGTGTAGTAAGTAATCAACTGCTAGTGGTGAGCTAGAAGTGAATAAAGGTGCATCACAAGTGAATCCCAAGTGGAAGTATATACAACAAGTGCAGTATATACAACTATATTTATAAGAATTGGGACATACCCATTATCACCTATAGGTACAGTATGATACTATTATTGTGCAAAATATAGCACCTTCACATCAACCAAATAAAAAACACACACAGACTATTTTATGTTTCAAATTAAATATTTTGTCAAGACACAGACTAGAAATATCATCAAAACGTCTGCAAAAAACTTATATTTGAACTTATCGAATTTTCTTATCTCATCTTAAGCAAGAGAAATACAAAGGATTAATCCTCCACTGAAGTTAAATCCTATAATCCATCTCTTCGATTTCAAACTCAATTTTAATAACCAAGAGAGAAAAATTTCATGTAGACCACCAACTTTTAAATATGGAGACAACTTCGCTTCAGATGAACTTACATTTGAACTATTGTTCTCATCTTTGTTGTTATTATCAAAATGTTTCAACTGTTGTTCTCTCCAGCCTTCATCAGGTATAACTTACAGGGAATTCCAAATTGAACCCTTTATTTAATCTACAGTGGTAGTCTGTTCTCGTTCCACTGCTCATGTCTAGATTAAATAAAGGGTTCAGTGCAGAATTCCTTGTAGATTACCCAGATTGACAGATATCTGATGAAGGCTGGAAGGTTTAATGGCTGCAAAAATTGAGATAACAACAAAGATGAAAACAATAGGCCACATGTAAATAAGGATAACACTTCATTCCATAAATTCAGGGAGAAATTACGCATATTTTTGTTCAAAGTTACAAATAAACAAGATTGTCCTTTTGTTGTCTATCATAAATCTGCATAAAAGATAAAGGGATGCATTAGTTTCTGCTAGATTAGAATAAATATAAGAAAAAATAAAATTACTGATATTCACTAAAACGCTTATTGATTTTGATGATAGCATCTTTATATGGAAAAAGTTTGACACAAATTTATCAAGTTTTCTCAAGAGAAATGGTATCTTTTGTTGAATATTAAAATTCTATTAGATTTCTTCTTACAACAAATAATAAATTATGACTTGTAATAAAAAGCGACTTGTTGCGAGATACGAATATGTTTCGGTAATAATTAGTCACCACTTTGTAGTGGGAATCAACACTTTGGATAGGAGTGTGTACACTGTATAGTGAATATTCATGGGTTCCTGGGATATTTATCCTGCAAACAATATTGGCAGACTTATCTGAGTTCAAATAAAATTAAAATATAAAACCATGAATATAAAACAAATGCATGTTATTAACAAAAGGAATTACATGTGTACACAATTGAAATGAAAGGAAAAAATATTGAAACTAAATTATGAGAATGTGCTTGTCTATGATTGACAGGTGTGTTTATATGTGTGTGTGAGAGAGTTCAAAAGTCAACAGAAGAAGCAAACATGCCCCATCAGCAGGTATACTTATTCTATGTTCAACTACATCTGGAAGCAAACAGTAAAAAGAGGAAGTGAGAAAATATGGTTGCCTTATTATAGTTTGCAATAACTCGCAAACTAAAAATTACAATATAAGTAAATACTAGTCCCAATAATAATGGCGGACAATCCTGCATCTAATAAAAATTGAAGATAAAAGCAAATACGAGTCAAAAATTAAAAGCAACAATTTCAAACTGAGATTTTATCAATATTTTCAAATATGAAATGGACAGAAATGTATATTTTCCCTGTAATTGTTATGACCAAATATCAAAATTAATTTGCAGAAAACAAAATGAAGTTAGTAAAATTATTCTTAAAACCAAGTTTTAAGTGAAATGAACAACGTACAAAAAAATTATGTCATTTTCAAATAAAGGATAATAATACAAATGGATTTCATTATTAACACAAACCAAGTAGGTCAGAATTCATTGTTGAACTAACATAAAATATGACTTCACATTTGGTATTTGTCAGGCCAGAAAATCAAATCAAAAATTTATTACCAAAAGTTTTATTTAAAAAAAAAAAAAAAGTCTCTTTCAAAGTAAAGTTGAATAAATCCATGATGTTTGACAATTATTGCCACAAGATTTCAGCATCATATTCACTTGTTGAACACAAACTTGGGATTAATTTAAAATTTGATCTAGCTAAATTGTTTATACTTTCTTGAAAAGACTTATTAGTTTCTTTAGAAAAATTACAAACATGAATCCAACATTTTGTTGCCAATTCCCTTTAATGTTAAAATATTTTACTGGAAAATTTATGGAAATTCTTTTAGCCTGACCAAAGTTTAAAACTTGATTTTTTACTGATTCTTAAAAAATGATATCATATCAATAAAATTGTGTTATTTTTACATAATACAGTCAAGATTAATCATAAAAAATCTAATTTTATTCAAATAATTTTTTTAATGAAATTATGGAAAGCTGTTTTGATTTTGATTTTTGAAATTATTTAAAAGTTGGTTAGACTAACTTTTGATGGAAGAGATTTTCTTCTGGTGCCAGGTGGCATTGGAGATAAATAACAGTGGGTGTTTCATCTGACTGTAATTTTTTTTAATATTAGATTAACATGACTTTCTTGTGCTAACATAAAAAAGACAGTTTTTAAAACATATGTGATATTTTTCTTATTTAATTTTTTTTTGTTGTATTTTGTACAAGAAAATATGATAGTATTTGAAGAATGAAGATAATTAAATTTAGACATAGTTTTTATTAATACCAGAGAAAGAAAAACAATTATGTGTAACCAGGTAAACAAAATAATATGTTAAAAGAATTTGTTCACTTGATATTTGTAATAACTGTGTAATCCCTGGGTAATTTTTATTGTTTTAAAAAGCCTGTTTAAAACTTTTAATAAAACAAAAACATAAGATATTGAATTTATATGTATAATAAGAATTTCTGAACATATAATAATCCTTGTAAAATAAAAACAGTTAAGTAGTCTGAGGTAGTTATAACAAATTGCAATGAGAAAAAAAAATATATAAATTCAGTCTTATATGATATGTCTTCATTAAAATTCTAAAAATACCATTTTAAAAAACATAAAAATTACCATGGGTCATATTTCTTTAAAAAGTCTGAAAACCAAAATTTAATTTTCATATCATTATGATTAATTAAAGATTATAAATGAATAATCTTGTGAACAAATAATTGAATATACAGTGTTTAACATTTCTCATTGTTAATTCTTGAGATGAAAAAAATTTATAAAATTCAGTTTCATGCTTTTTATTAATGTTCTAGAAACAGCTTTTTAAAAAAGTAAAAGTATCAAAAGAAAAATAGTTTTTTTTTAACATATTTTACTTTTTTCTTGGTTCTAAGTTAAACTTTGTACAGTAACATATAAAGCAAAAGAGAAGCAGTTCGTAAAAGGTTTGAATTTTACCACTAGTTTAGACAGTGGAGTGAAGAGAGAGGATTTACACATTCTTCAAGTTAAGAAATTAATGCTTTGAAAATAACTATTTAACATTTTTCAGCCAAAGGGTTGCATTCACACCAATAATAAAAAACATGCTTTATGATCCCTTTGAAAGGTATATGAGCAAAGTTTCAAGACTAGACAAACTAGTAAAGAGAAGGAACAGCAACAGTTCATGATGCACACAGCTTAAAAGAAATCTTACTTCACCTGTCTTCATCATTAAGCTACATGACACTTACACTCTCCTCTTCACTTTCTCCCTTGACTCTTCTTTCACACATACACACAAAGAAATCCCATTTCTTTTCATCTTAACAAACAGCTACAAAGAAGGACATAAAGAACTTTAATATACATACATACTAAAAAAATTAGTTGTAAAAACATCAAAATGAAATTCTTACATTTTTATATTGAAAGCCCTTTTTCTTTGTTGTGGGTTGTTTCGAATCCACAATAAACAGACTAATTGTTGAGGGTAGATGTTTTCCAAAAAGAAACAATAAGAAATAAAATAATAATCTGGTATTTGTTTAGAGTTTAACCCTTTAGCCTTCAACCCACTCAAATCTGCCCAGTAAATATCAGCTCTCAACCTGCTGTAACCTGACCCATGCATACTCTGCTATAATATATGATGATATCAGTGCAAATAACACAGGAGATTCTGCTAATAATGTGACCTTAACAGCCAATATTTATGAGGCAGGTTTGAGCATGTTGAATGATAAAGAGTTAAAGTATTTACTAAAAAAGATGAAGACTGTATAAAAAATTTCATTAACCAAAAAAGATAATCATTAGTACAAGAGTTTTCTCTCATTGGTTCTTGTCCCTTGACAATTAATCCAATCACCCCGTCCCAAAATAAGACACCTGTTATTACATTATCTTCCACAAGTTCCACAAGGCTTCTTTTGGTAATTATGTTTTCGACCATTTGGTAACAAAATAATTTTTGAATGATTAATAAATCTCTTAGTCATTATAGCAACTTAATAAGCAAGGCTTACATATGGTACACAACCGGAAGTATGGAGCACCCAATAAGGATTGAAATCACTACTCATAATTTGTCTAGTGAGACAAACTTGCTAACCATTACACTACACTGAAGTGCTCAAATTCTGATCATTATAGGCTTTTTGTTCAAATTCTGATCGTTATAGGCTTTTTGTTCAAATTCAGATCACTATAGGCTTTTTGTTCAAATTCAGATCATTATAGGCTTTTTGTTCAAATTCTGATCATTATAGCCTTTTTGTTCAAATTCAGATCACTATAGGCTTTTTGTTCAAATTCTGATCATTATAGGCATTTGTTCAAATTCTGATCATTATAGGCTTTTTGTTCAATTTATTTCACAACATTTTGGCCACTATGCCCTCTGGCTTTCACATTTCTCTTTGCAAACATCTCTTTTACTATTAGTCAAAAATAGAAATGCTTTCTCTAATCCAATAATAATGAAATATCATAGCCAAATATGGAGCAACTCAGAAAGAAATAATTACAGGTCAAATGACAACAGTTCCTTTCACTTGATTTAATCCAACATTTACATTATCTTTTACTACAAAAAGCAGTGAGTGAATGAAATATAATTTTATGAAGTCTTAATGTATGTCACAATGAACTCTTGGAGCTGCGAGGTAGGATTGATATATTTGGGAAAGATATTAAAATAATCAAGAACCTATACTGGCAGAAAACTGTCTGCATACAAATAGAAAATGAATTTAGTAAATATACAAAAATAGAAAGGGGTGTAAGGCAAGGATGTGTCTTCTCACTGGATTTATTCAACCTAGACAGTGTGGGGATTCATTATTGGTTACCTCAATCTTAACAACATAAGATATGCAGATGACACAGTGCTGAGAGCAAACATGGAAAAAAAACTACAGAGATTACTCCAGAAGAGTGAAGGAAAGCAAGAAGAAAAGACTAATCATCAATTGCAAAAAAAAAAAAAAAAAAAAAAAAAAAAGAATGCAAGATTGTCAGTAAAAGAAACGCCCAAGATGCAAATTACAAATTGGAAATATCAGAATCAAACAAATACAACAATTTAAGTATCTGGGAAGTATTTAACAGAAGATGGAAAGTGTGACACTAAAATTCAAAGGTATATTGGGATAGCAAAAATGCCTTTACACTGAGTACTTTTTCATTATTTCCAGCACTGTGTTCTATTTCATGTATATATATATATATATATATATATATATGAAACCTCAACAGAATGCAAAAGGCACTGGACGCTCATTTTGTCCTATGTTTGGGACTCATCAGCAGTGCACATCCACTACCGAGAATTGAAACCCAGACAGTTACGTTATCAGACAAATGTCATACCAACTGTTCCAACAGGCCCCGGTGACAAAGAGGTAGCAAATCAGACTTGATACTGCGCCAATATAGCACCCGTTGGAACAGTTGGTATGACGTTTGCCTGTTAATGTAACTCTCCAGGTTTCAATTCTCGGTAGTGGATGTATATACTTGTTGTATACAATTTGGGTGCTGTGTTAGGCTTCTTCAGTTTCCGTAGTTTCATTTTTAGTTTACATATAACAGTGTGATGGTTGCTTTCACAATCAGCACTTGGGCAGGTTTTGCAGTGAACCATTGCATTCCTGAGTCTTTTGTTGATAGTTATGTAGTCAATTTGGTTTTTAGTTTCTCCTCCTGGGCTTCACCATGTTTTAAATAACTTTTTATCCACTTGTGAAAGAAATGAATAAGTAACAAAAATATCAATAAAGCTTTTGGTGTTAACTTATGTGAACTATCTCCCCTACTTATTAGAAAAATTTACACTCATAGATTGAATAAAGGGTTTGATTAAAAAATACTAAGAAAGTTACTGAATATGACAATGATGAGTATGACCTGTATTACAAAATGCAGAGGCTAGACCAGAATAGTAAGCAATTGGTCAGAATATCTCATGAGCATGGAATTCTGACAATGATGGTTTGACTTTGCTTAAGTTTTGGATATTAGATCAAAACAGCAAGAAGTCAGCAGAGGGCTGCAAGAATTTTGAAGTATAAATAACTAATGCCACACATAGCAGGATGCTAAGCTAATGAGCGAGCATGTGTGCATTTTAAGTTCTCCATCCATCTGCCTTCTACAATTGATGTTACCATGTTTTTTCCTCTTGTATAATAAAATGAATAAGAAAAAAAATCATATTTTGTTGACACAGTCTATGAAGTAGCATTGAAGTTTGGAGAGCTGAAACAAGTAATAAAATGGAGCACAACACCTGAAGATGGGTGGAGAGTAAAACAAGCAAAAAAATGTGACTTTAACCAAGAGGGGATCATGCTGGTCGAAATAATAATGCATGTATATAATGACAATTCCTCTTCTAAAAAATTCCAACATAAAAATGCTGACGTATAGATGCTTACATTAATCAGTTTAACAGTATAAAATTGATGTTTTTGCATCTTATCGCTATGGATGAAAAATTGATTTTATATAGAATCAAAAGATATAGACAAATGTTGAATATCATTGCAACATTGAAACATTTGATTAAAACTTATAATTTTTGGAGGTAAAATTGAGTGTTTGATTGAATAAAAACAACTTTATTTAGAATAATGTTCAACCTGTAAAAGGCACTCAAGTGAGAGTAAGGCACAGTTTATAGAGATATGTGGGGAAGATATCAATGAAACCTAGACTTGAACAAGATTGTTGTGATCATCAAAGAATCCTCGGGAGTCAGTTCCAGAAAGCAGCATTTCATGGGATGCTACTACTTAAGCCAAATTTGCATCTCACAAATGGAATACAAAGGCAATTAGAATGTTAAAGGCATGACACAGGGGCTGGCAATCTTTTGGAGAGAGCAGGCCTGAAAGCTATGCAGTGTCTCATAGGAGGACCATGGTATCAAATTATCTTCACTTCAGACCACTTCATCCAGAAGGCTGCCTTGGTCTGAAGGTTTAAAGAAGAAACAACAAAGTTAATGTTATATTATTTAAACATGGTTCCTTATTTTACTGCAGAAATAACAAAATAACAATGCAATCAACAAAAAATGCAAATTTCTTACTACAAACTAAATACAGTTACAAATGACAAATTATTTAATGAGAAACTTGTTTCTGCTTATTGTTTGGTGACTTTTCTACATTAGGTGAAATATTTGTTGATGACAGAAGCAAGACATTATCCAGATGGTCATCATTTAACCTTGATCTTAAATGACTTTTAATTTAACTTTCATTTTCAAAAAAATTGTTCACAACCATATGTACTTCCATATAATGATAACATCATTTTTACATTATTCAATAGACTTTTATATATTTTGCCTAGTAAAATAAATTTTTTATAGAAGTCAGTAGTGGATTTGAAATGAAATTTTGATTTTAAAAAAATCATTGCATTGCAAGTCAATTAACTCCAACTGATATTTTTCTGCCACTTGCTCCACAAATGATTTAGATAATTAGTGTCCAGATGTTAAGATTGCAGGTTGGACAAAAATCCTTTGTGGGCCAGGGTTTGCTGACCCCTGTTATGGTGGGTCTTAGCCATAAAGGTTAGAACTGGTGGACTGACTGCAACAAACAATGAAGCACACAAAATAAGGCATTCAAAACTCATGAAAATGTTTGTCTTCATATTGCAGAAGTAATGTTACTCAAGTTCAAGAAATTCAAGATGGAGACTTTATTATAAGCCCTGGTGGTTCATCTGAACTTTCTTGGTGAATTATGATTACTATACAAGCATCTAGACCACCTCTTCACAAGGAAGAAACTCTGCCAAGCCAGATTAGGAAGCCTGCAATGAGTTTGTAGTGTTTGTGAAAAAAAAAAAAAAACTTTAAAAATCAACATAAATTGAGATTTGGAAAAACGAATAAATTACATTCAAATTATAACAGATACATTACCAAATATATTCTGTTAATTTGTTTCAGACAAAATAAAAAACCTTTTTATTAAAATTAAAAAAGATACAATGTCCTGACTGTAGTGGATACCAACTTAAAGTAAAATTGAAATAAAGAAGAAAGATAAAAATTACACAGCATTTAAAACATATATCATCTTATAAATTTCATACTCTTCAAGTAACACACATTAGTATAGAGTCAAGCATTTTTATGTTAAATATTCACACAATTTTTGTGCCTGCTATGAGATCTGCATATGAAGTATAAATAAAAGGGCAACATATGAACTAACCAATCAGGGTCAAGCAGTCCACATGATAATACAAGGAGCAGCTAGATGTAACAGTCCAAGGGAAAGTCATTAAGAACTCAACAGGTTTTAAGGATGAAAACTGCTGTCAAAAGAAGATGAAAAAACGGAACAACAAAAAAATAAACAATTTTTGTAAAATACTTAAAAAATTTCTAGAATATAAAATTTTGGATTTATATTTTATCTGCTTTCTTCTTTTACTTTGCAGACGAGTTGGATTATTTGGCAAACTTGGATGTTCATGTTCCTCCCTAAAAGAAAACAAAGTGTCAAAAAAAATATTTTTCCATTAACACCATCATTATTTTAACTACCTTCACACTTTGACAATGTTTATTGTTTTAAAAAGCGATGATTAGAATTTTAATAAAGCCTAAATATATGATGAAAGTAAATTTATACATTTTTTTTTTGTTCTTGAGAATTTACAACAAAAATATTAAACACTATTCAGGATGTTGACAACCATGGCTCTCCACAATTTCCTCTCCATTGTAGCTCTTTGTACATTTTGTCTTTTTGTTATCTCTCCTAAATGCTGTTCTATCATCCATTTACTCAAACTTGCAAGGTAGGTTAGGCATTGTTTTCCTTTGTTCCTCTTGTCTTGAATATGTCCTGTGAGTACCAAATTTTCCAAGCACTCTTTCCTCATTATGTGCCCTAGAAATTTCAACTCCTTCTTTTTGATGTTAAGTTTCAGTGCCCTTTATGTTTCCATTTTCTATAAAATTTTGTCATTACTTATATGTTCGATCCATTCAGCAAATGGGCTACATAATCAAATTTTGACATTTGTTTTCTTTCACTCCAACACTGAATGGAGAATGTCATTGTCACTGATGTCATAATTTTGGGATATTAATTTAAAAAGGTGGTTGACAATCCAATCCCACAACCTAATCCCTAGTATTTAACAACTTTAATCCAATTATTTGAAATACTTCAAATTAGAATCTTTTTACACACCTGATTTTATCCAGGTATAAACATTTCCTCTGATTTAAATATTTTATCATCATCATGAGTCTGATGACCAGGGTTGGTTGTAGATTTGGTGTGTAACTAATCACTTGACCAGTGCTGTTTACGTATCTTAGGAGTTGATAGCCAGAAAGGTATTCATGCATAGACAAAGGCAATCAAAAAACAATTGGACAATTAGACCTGGCGGAGCCCATTCCTCTCCAGGTCAAACCACAGCTGATGCCCAACTTCAAGACTTGCCTTAGTCATGGACATATGGCTATTGATTTGTTCAAGGAAACCCTCTGCCCTGCCCGCTAACTTGAGTCTAGGAAGCTCTTCACCCAGCAATACCAGGTCATCACCCAAGTGGCTGCACATTTATGGAGCTGAGTCAACCCCCACCCGACATTGGTGCTAAAAGGCTGCTGACCCTATTAGAAAGTTCCTCTGCCTTTTGATTGGTCTTGTTTTTCTAATCTTGCTGGGTGTCTCCTCACCAGAAAAGTCTGCTGCAAGAACAGATTTGGTCACCAAATACTTAAATATTTAATGAATGCAAAATATCTTTTCCTTCTGGCTTGTAAAATCCTAGATACTTTGAGAGAGGTGAAGGAGGTTTTGGGTTGGGGACAAATAATGCATTCAGTTAAACATGTTAAAAGCAACTTGCAGATCAATGGTAGCGCTTCCCCTGAAAAACAATATCATAAAGAACTTTTATTTTGATTCCATCTTCAATTCATCCAGAATTTTATTACTTTCCTTAATACACTATGTCAGATTTTATTACAAAAGGCAATGTTTTTACAATAAAACTGGTTTTAATCAACCAATATTGGTCATATTTTCAGAATAGTTTCATACCAACAATATATAATAATTAGCCTTATGAAAAAGGCAAGAACATGGCATTCCACTTACATAGTAGCAAACAACCCATATTCCGTCTGTATTCCATCAGTGAGAAGTAAGTTCCACTTGAGAAGCTTCTTCCTGTGAAGTACTGCTCTGTGGAACCAACCCCAACAGAATTCCCCCCTCCCCCGATCATTACAATCTTAACCTGTTCAAAGCTAGAGTTAACAGTTATCGTCAACTTCTATACACACAAATGGCCTCCTAAGTCTCTACCTCTAGTGGCCCTTGGGTCTTGGAAAGAGTGAAACTTGCTAAAAAAAACAAACAAAAAAAAAAAAATCCCAAATGTTCTACATCAATTTTTATTTATAAATAGATCCAAAAGTTAACAGACAGAGAAACATACTTGATTAACACAACATTTCATAGATCTACATTGCAGCAGTGGAAAAGTGACTGGGCCTAAGATGCCAGGTCAGGACTGATAATATTACAGATTATTCTTTGGATTTTGTCAAGAATATCTAGATCCAAAATTTTTTTCTGGACTGCATTTTCAGAATTCAAATTTGCTCGCACCTCACCAAATTTTATGTTAGAAAAAGTATGTTTTAAAAAAAAAAAAAAACAGAGAGAGGGTTAAAGGGAAATAACTGCCAATTTAAAGTCAGAATATTATCATTGATAACTCTGTATCTGTCTATATTTCTGAGATGAGGTATTATGTACACTAGTTACATTATTCAGACTATTGTCCTCATATTTATTGACATAGTGGATAAAGGTTAGTTAGATCCAGTGACAGGACCCAAAGAGTATGAGTTCAATACTCGGTTAAGGCAGTGGAGAACTTGGAGAGGGGAATTAACAGGAGATAACTGACATCCATTAAAACATGGAACTAGAACAGTCTACCCCAGTGAGTAAAATAAAGGGTTCAGTTCGACATTCCAACCACCTGAAGAAGGCTGGAGCATACAATGGCCAAAACGTTGTAATAAATATGGTGACAAAGATGAGGACAATAGTCCGAATAATGTAAATAGTATATTGATAACTCTCTCCTTCAATTTGCAGAGCATATTTACTATATTCTTAATACTTGATATAATGCAAAAATATCACGATAAAATTGGTCAATAATTATTTATACTGGGACTCATGCATGCAATTACAAGTAATCAATAATAATTCTTTTAAATTTTGAAATCATATTTATTTTTGGCTATGATTTTTTTTTAATTGTTTCTAAATTGTCTTTCAACCATTTTCTTCTGCTACATTTATCAGACATGCTGCACCATTTGAGAACCACTGACCTACCATATATAACAGATGCATACAACCAGATGTGGTGCCAAATTTTTGTATAGAACACACAGTGGATATCAAACTCACTACTCAGCAGTAAGGGTCAATGAAACTTGCTTCACAAACCATTACTTCATATGGAGGTGCCTCATTAACTAAGTTATTGGGATATATATATATATCTATATCTATATATATATATATATATATATATATATATATATATATATATAAATATAAAAATCAAACACAAATATTCCATGGTTATAATTTATTACATTGGAATTGTAATTACGATAATAATAAATATGTAATAAATTATAACCATGGAATATTTGTGTTTGAGCTTTTTATATTATATTCTTACTCTGTCCTGATATTGAGTTCTACCTGGATTCTATCCTCTTGGGAATATATATATATATATATATATATATATATATATATATATATATATACACACACACACATTACCATATATATATATATATATATATATATATATATATATATATACACACACACACACACACACACATACATACATACACCTTAGACTTTATTACTAGAGGGCAACGTTCATCTGGTCATTCCCACAACCAGTGAGTTTATTTCTTGGATGTAGTCTTTTGCTAAATTGCGCAAAATGCAACAAATAAATCCTACTCTAAAGTCACTGATGTCAGGTATGAGTGATTCATCATAGAATCATACTGGTAATGTCCATTGTCATATCATAGAGAAATAAGTAGTTTCTTGATCTGTCATAAAAGGCACCCCCCGCCCCTGGAGATGGGATAAAAATTATTGAATAAATCAAAATTTTGCTTGCCTGAAATGAATTATATTTTTTCAGACATTGTTTTTGCAAAATGTTGAACTTGATTTCTGACTGTATTTTTTTTTTTAAACCATTTCATCCCAAGCAAGGTGATAATGCCACTAAGACACAAAGGGTGAAAAAAAAAAATGAGATTTTCAGAGAAAGAACCAGGAAGCCAATACTAAACATGAAACAAGCGAAAAATCTCTACTTCTGTTCAAAAGACAGGGAAGGACACTGGACCAGGTGACAGGTGAACCTATCTCTTGTTATTGAGGTAAAATAAATCAAATTTCAGAGTTTAGACAGAGACATTAAAAGTATAGAGTTGATGTAAACTTAAGAAGGAACTGGAAACCCAATAATAAACAGGAAGCAAAGGATAAACCTCTACTCCTGTTCAAAAGATGGAGAAGGTATGTGAAAAATGTGTTAGGTGAACACAGCTACTCCTAAATTATGTGTTTATATTTTCTATGCTTTTCATCAATCAGGAAAACAAATTGACTTGTTATGTGTGCAATATTGTCTAAAATATTCTGAATTTCTTTTAAATAATATATTTTTGCGCATTTAGTTGGTATAGGAAGTTAGTTTTGGTTTGAAGTCAATAATTGTATGTTTATAAAGTGCTTCCTAATAGTAGGTTTAGTTGCTGATTAACCAATTACTGAATATTACTAATAAATTCCTTATTAAAAACTTCCTCTATATTTCTGCCCCTAGTCATGGCTCCCAGCTGCATGGCTGCCAGGCCTGTTATAACTATTACTATGTCAGCAGGCTATAACCACAAACAACAAATAAATCTACGAGGAAAAAGTCAAGAAATATCAGTAAACATCAGAGAAAGCTCAGTTCAATCATCCGTCAGTTCAACAAATAGCCACGAATTTTGAATCAATACTAACATTAAAAGTATTATGGCAGTGTATAGAAATTTCTCAGGCCAAACAAAAAAAATGGTTGCTGAGAAAAAGTAAAATTGTAACTTATTATGGTCTCTGGAAAGTAATTGTTTTACAAGAATGATGATAAAAGCAAATATAAGTCAAATTTATTTAAATATTAATTATCAAAAATGAAATCACCTTAATTCTCCACTACTACAGCCTAATGGGAAGGAGACTTTTTGATTGCACGTTAAAAGAAATCTGATTTTTTTTTTCCATGGCTAAAGTTTGAGAACTGTTTACAACTTCTTTGTTTCTGAATATGTTGGCACTTATGAAATGTTCTTGGAATCAAAACAAATGAAAATCTCTTGGGGTTAAATATAATGAGGATGGATGATGAGAAAAAAAACCTCCCATCCAGATGATCATACCCAGTTGCCGAGACACTAGGTTTATAAGTCCCAAAAATTCATACACAGATGTCTTCAAGGACACATGGTGGCCCAGTGGATAAAGATATTGGTTAGATCCCATGACAAAACCCAGAGTTGTGAGTTCAATACCAGGCCACAGTAGTGAACAAAACTTGGAGAGATGAATTAAAGAAAAATAACTGAGACATCCAGAAGAGGCACGGCACTTGGAACTAGAACACTCTACCCCAGTGGATGAAATAAAGGGTTCAGTTTGGTTCAAAATTCCAATCACCTGAAAAAGGCCAGAGCAAATAATATTGTGAATAAGGTAATGAGGATAAGAGTCTAAATAATGTAAGTTATCATAACACCTCATCTCAGGTTTTGTTTTGTAGAATGTGCTCTTGCATTGTCCTGCCAGAGAATAACACCATTTCTATTTCGCAAAATGGGATACTTTTCATGTAATGCTTTGTTTACCCAGTCAAGTTGTTTAATAAACACTTGCAGCAATGGTCTTTCTATGTTGCATGAGCTCATAAATGACAAAACCTTTCAAATTCCACCAGACACAAAACAAAGAATTCTGTGATTGGAGTTTTGGTTATGATGTTGACACTAGTTTTTCATTTTATGATAATAACTGTCTTTTTAGTTTTCTAATAACATGCAAAACACATTTTTCCTCACTTTTAACAATGCAATGCAGAAATGAAAGGTTGGCATTGCTGGTTAAAAGATTTGCTGCAGATGGCAAAATGTAATGTTTGGTTCTCAAGTTAAATTTCATGAGAAACCCAAATTTCCTCTTTGCAAGTTTTCCCAATTAAACTCTGAAATGCACTATAAACAACACATTCTTGGATAGAAGAGATGGTAAACTAATTCTAGATGAAATTTCCAATCATCCAACTTTGGTTCGTTGAATCACGATTAGGGACCTCTACAAAAAAACACAATACCTAAGGTTTGAAATGAATTTTTAAAAATGAAAAATCTTTCTTGAAATTTTTATTTTTATTTTGAGCTAATAGATTAAATTTAATACTTCCAATAATCAAAATATTTTGCAGTATTTTAAAATTTAAATTGACCATAAAGTGTTTTTTTCTGTTAAAATAGCTGATTAGCACCCTTTTTTAGTCGTCTTTCATTGCAATATAATTCTCTTTATTAAAAAATCTTCCAAAAATAAAATATACTTTTCTGAAATTTTATTTGAGAAATATTAGCTGATATAAAGTATAATTAATCTGATTTCAAACAAATATTATTTACTTTAAAATATCACAAAAATGCAATTTTTAAACTGACAGTAACTGTCTTGACAGTCTGATGACAAATCTAATTTTGTTCTATGGAGACTTTACCTGTAAAACATAATTTAAAGAAAATGACATGAGTGCTTGAGTAATTTAGGAAAATATTCTCTGTAATCTAATCTTTTATTGAATTTTAGAAATGTTGCAAAATTTACTATAGTTATTGCTCATATTTTCTGATAATGTTGTGTATGGTCATCTGTACTTACAAAAATCTGCACATTTATACAAAAAAAAATTCAAAATTATGATTTTGATTAAGCTTTTGCATTTATGATTACCAAATATAGCTTTCACTTAATAATATAATCTAAAGGGCTGAAAAATTAATATAGAATTTTAAAAGGTTTAAAATTTAATAAATTTTTCTAATTAAAATTTTCTTGAAAAAAAAAAATGAAATAATTTTCGCAAAAATTCATTATCCATCAAAAACAAACATATCTTATTTATAAAAGCAATTAAAAACTTTTCTAATTCAGTAATGTCATAGTTTTATTGCATTTTTTATTTTACTATTCAGAGCAGATTTTCATTAAATGGTGTTTCTGTTTGACAAAAACAAATTGTTGATTTAAATTCCCCAATGAGTCCTGCTTTTAACTAATATAAAAATGAAAAGGTTGAAATTTTAATTTCTTGAAATTTCATAAAATTAAGTAAGTGAGGGTAACAGATCTAAAAAAAAAAATAAACATATTTTTAGCAAGATTTTCTAAAAACAAAAAAAATAAATAAATCAAATATAATTCCTGAAAATTTAATTAAAATCTAACAATTATTTGATTTTTTCAAGAATGAAAAAAAAAATAATGTGTTTCTAACACCAAAAAAGATGCTAAAAATCCCTATACTAATCTTTGTCTTTCCAGATCTATACTTTCTAGTCAACTGTAATCTTCAAATGTTTAAATGAAATGTCAATCACTATCTACTGTCCTCTTGATTACTCTTCTTCTGTTCTCACTCCTTAATAATGTTTCTTTTTTTCTATTACTTCCACACCCAGTAAGCTCTTGTGTCTTAGTGGCTTTACTGCCTTACTTAGTGTGGTCACAATTAAAAAATAAAAGAAAGAAAATGAGATTAATTATGGCATCAGAGCCATTGGTTACTGCAACAGTTGTACCACATCACATTCTAACACAAGCAGTGAATAAATGTGCTATCTTTTATAAATATATTTTAATACACAAGACATAAAATGTACTTCATGCATAAGGCATAGAGGAAATACAGGGATAAAGTTTGATAGAGTAAAGGACTGCAGGATGAAAGGTCTAAAAGTTCTATTGTCAGTGACAGATCAGTGACACAGATATTCACCTCATGGAAAAAAGCCAGTATCTTTATTAGAGATCTTCTTATATGTTCTGTGTCCCTTCAGGACATAGGTGATCATGGCTCTCCACATCTTTCTGTCCCTTGTAGCTCTTAATAAGTTTTGTTTTTGTGTTATTTTTCCCAAACTCTGTTCTACCAACCATTTACTCAAATCCAAGTATGTTACGCACTGTTTTCCTCTGTCCCTCTTTCCCTCTATCTGTCCTGTGAGTATCAGATTTTCCAAGCCCTCCTTCCACATTATGTGCTCCAGAAATTTTAACAGCCTCTTTCTGATGCTAAGTATGTTTCCTTTTTGTTTCCATTTTCTCCAAAACCTCATTAACAAAGAATAAAAGAAATCAGTTGACATTAAAAGAAAAAAATGGTTGAAAGAGCAAAATTTACATTTAAAGTTTAAGGAAGTTTTATCCAAGGGGTGCTCCGAAAATAATGCCTTTCACTTATGCCTACAGAAACTATAATTGATACAGAGATCACAGTAATAATGTTGTCAGAACTGGTAAACATTGCAGATTCTTCTTTGTATTCTATCAAGAATCTCTAAATACATAGCAGATGCACCAGACCTGATGTAGCAGAAATATTTGATGCATAGATGAATGGTAGACTTATAAAGGTGACAAAAACTTTTTTTTAAATTATTGAAAAAAATTGTCTAGCACAATACAGTAAACCAACTTTCATAGCATCAGACCTCAGCAATTGATTCAATATAATCTTTCCTTTTCATGTCAGTAGAATACCAGAGAAGGTCCAATAACCATTCTCCTGGAAGTTAGCATCAATGCTGTTGGAAGTTAAGAGAGATTCTCTATGGTGATTAAAAGAGATCAGTTTTTTTGAAAACATTACAATTAACAAGCCATTTCTTGCCCCAGTTAACAACACTTTGTAGGTCATTTTTGAGATCAGCTGCCAATTTGACCTTATTGAACAGATCAAACTTTAAAAAAAAAAAAAATTGGTATCACCCCATGCAAAGCAGTAAAGCCACTAAAACACAAGGTGGTTACAGGGTGTGGAAGAATTGGGAACAGAAACAATAATGAGCGGGAAGAGAAAACTGCAATCAGGAGAACAGCAGATAGTGATTGACATTGCATTTAAATTTTTGCAGATTAAAGTTGTCTGGAAAGCATGGAGCCACAAGGGAGTTCCACAAGTGAAAAGTGCAAGATAAAAGTGTTATCATAGAATTTACAGCTACATGTAATCAGCTCAAATGCAAATTGATGAGATCTTGACGCCAGTCTAGTCCTGCTCTGAAATTCAAAACATCTAGGTACCATAGCAAAGTGATCATATGAAGAATTACCATCAAAGTATTTATAGTAAAAGCACATAGAGGCAACCTTGTGGCTGTGGGAAAGTGACTGAAGCTGAGCTGCCAAATCAGGACAAATAATATTGCTGATTGTTCTTTGGATCTTATCAAGGAGCTCAAGATAAATGGTAGGGGCACCAGACTATATATGGCAGCAATATTCTAACCCTGGATGAATGGTAAACTTATAGATATGTAAGATAGATTCGTGAGAGAAAAATTGTCTTACACAACACAGTGAACCGGCTTTCATAGCCACTAACCTAGCTATGGATTCAATATAGTCTTTCCACTTCATGTCCGTTGAGAACATTAGCCTGAGAAGATGGAACAAGTCACTTTTTTGGAGGTTAGCATCAGCCATGCTTATAGAACGCAGCAATTGATCTCTCAGAAGTTTAATGTTTAGTCGTTTGGAGGCGTTAAAATTAACAAGCCATCTTTTGCCGCAGTTAACAACTTGAGGTTGTTTCAGACATCGGCTGCCATTACCATTAAAACAGGAATAAATAGTTGTATCGTCAGCATTGATACCCATAGTAATAAAATAAGCCCTATCCTATCTCCCCTCTTGCTTGTAACCATCCACTATAATAAAATAAATGTTTTCAGCACTAAAGCTGAATTAGTCAAATAAAGCTTCATAATCTTCTACTTAGAGTTGTTGCTATATTATATAGAAAAGAAAAAATTTACTAAAAGATACAAAGGACAGGAAATTGTGGAGAGCCATGATTGCCAGTGCCATGAAGAGTGAATCTGGGCATAACAGCAATTAAGAGGTGGTCGTACACCACTCAAAACCTTCCAATCAGAGGCCTTGCTGCTGGATGTAGTTTATCATCATACCCAGGACAATAGGAGAGATAGCATGTGGTAATAAAATAAGCCCATCCCATTTCCCCTCTTGCTACTATAATAAAATAAACATTTTCAGTGCTAAAGCCAAATAAGTCAAATAAAGCTTCATGAGCTTTTACTTAGAAGTTTTGCTATATTACAATACCAAAAATGTAAAAAAAAAAGTAATAACTAAGTGCTTTCCTATAGAAACAATGAAAGAAATTTTAAACAAGGATTTAAAATCTTTTTAGAGGTATTCGTTTTGTTTCCTTCAAAAAGATTGAATTAAGTTAGTCTCTTTTTGTTTTTTAGTTTTTTATTTTGAAGAAAAATAAAATAAGCTATGTGTTCTTGATTTTCCAGTTTACTGTAAGATAATTCACAAAATGGTGAGCTAAGCTGAATGATCCAAAAACAAACTTAATCATAGATAAACAATCGTATCAAAAGGTTCTTGAACTATGCATGGTATGAGAGTTGTACAGGTCAATGAAATGTGCACACAGCTGAGGTTCATTGAGCCATTCTGCTAATAAGTTTAGTATTATTTACTTATGTTCAGTTATTACATGAGGTCACATTGTATTTGAATGGCTCTGTGAGCTTTATGAATTCAAATATAATTGTAACTCATGGTGACCAATCACCAGAAAAACACCAGGAATATCGTAACTGCAGTCTGCCAGGAAATCTTAAGCCAGGGACTCTTTATTAGAAAGTTTTTTCAGCAGAAAGAATTCTCTCAAATATGTTTTGTTAAATAATATGGTCAAGTTCTGTCTATCATATTTTTTATTAAATCTTTAAAATTTCTTTGTTGTTTTATCAGTAAATTTGCCAAAATTCCTATTAACATTTACTTTATATTATTTTTTCCCCCAAGTACTTTCAAATAATACTCCTCACATTTTCAAGGATTGTCACACAACTATTTTTTTTTTCATTCTGGTGTTCTCACATTTGAAGGAACCAATTTCAACTCACTCATGGTGATGTCATATATATGTGTGTGTGTGTCTGTATATATGTGTGTGTGAGTGTGTGTGTGTATATATATATATATATATATATATATTCTGTTTATATGTTATTTTTATAGATATAATTTATTTAAGTAAATGTTCTGTTTTTTCATTTCTCGAACATTGAGGCCAGTAAATGTAATTAATACTGTTTAATTAAAAAACTGAGAATTTATTTAAATAAATTATATCTATAAAAATAATGAATAAACAGAAAATATAATAAATAATTGTTGGACTGAATTCATTTTATAATATGTTGTCACTGTTTATGTTAAGATACATTTTGTGAGCAGAAATGATCAATTGAAAAAAGATGTGTATTTATAAACAGTAATTTAGACTTTGCTAACAAGATGCTTCTCAGTGGCTGAATGATAACAGCATGTCAGGTTATATGTCAGTTTACAAGATGCTTCTCAGTGGCTGAATGATAACAGCATGTCAGGCTATATGTCAGTTTACAAGATGCTTCTCAGTGGCTGAATGATAACAGCATATCAGGCTATATGTCAGTTTACAAGATGCTTCTCAGTGGCTGAATGATAACAGCATATCAGGCTATATGTCAGTTTACAAGATGCTTCTCAGTGGCTGAATGATAACAGCATGTCAGGCTATATGTCAGTTTGCATAAGGGTTATAGATTCGATTTCTGTCAGAGAACGCAAATTTTCAATGAAATTTTTCAAACATTCTAGCCGATAAGTTTTCCCTATTTCTGTTTAATTAAAAAAACAAAGCATTTACTTAAATAAATTATATCTATAAAAATAATGTATAAACAGAAAATATATTAAGTAACTGTTGAAATCTGTTTCATTTATATATATATATATATATATATATATATATATATATATATATATATATATATATATATCAGTGATATGTCAATGATAACTGTAGGTCATCAGACTAATCACCAGGCTATAAAACATGTATATTAATTTTCCTCAATTTTTTCCTACAATTTGTCAAATCAGGGTTGTCAGGTAATTTTCTTCAAAATCAGGCAAAATTAATCATTCCACATAGACACTGTTGTGTAATTCTAAGGAAAAATCCCTTACCTAATATTTGTACATATTTCTGAATCTCTCTTTCTCTCTCTCTCTCTCTCTCTCTGTAATCTTTACCAATTTTGTCTAAGTGGCATATAACAGTTTGTCACAGTCATTCATTCCCTATTTCTTGTCTGATGACATCAGAACTTACCCCCCCACCTCACGCACACACATCATTAGAACTTTATTCTTCACTCTCAAAGATTTTTTTAGCCTAGCATTGTATGTTTTGATTTTTTGTCTCTCATTTAACATTATAATGAACAGAAAAAGTGAATTCAAAATCAAGATTTAAAGCTATGAATTTAAAACGAAAAGATATTTCTAAAAAACAGAATTAGAATAAAGATTTTAAAGATTACTTTTCATAGTTCAGCCAAAAATCTCTTTGCTCCCATGCTATTAGAAGTATTTCCTTTGGAGCTTATCAGGCTGGAATTTTGAGGCCCTGTAATCACTTTCCCAAATTGCTAGCTACGTTAAATTCTTTATGTAACATTCTTATGAACAGTTTTTTGGCAAAAATTATTTAAGTCAACATTTCAGAGCATGAAGTTAAAACAAAACTAGAAAAATCAATAAACTAAAACAATTCAAAATTATTTTATTCTTTACAGTTTATGTCATAACTTTGGGTCCAACAGAAGTCAAGGACAAATGACGTGTTCTTAGAGGTTTTTACTGTTTTCAAACAGATACACTTGGCAGACAACTCAGGCTCAGCCCAAGTAAACCAACCCCAGGAGTCACAACTGATACACACACACACATACACACAACACGTTTCTATATTCTAAAGCTTCCTCTGCTTCTTTCTATAGGCTGCATCCCTTCAAAACATCAGAAGTTATGGAGAGCCATGATCACCTACCTCATGTAGCTCTCAGTAGTTTTTCTCATTTTTCTAAGGCTCCTATGTCCTCGTTCTACCATCACGATCATCAGGTAAGCCTTCCTTTATATCTCTTGCCTTCAGTAGACCTCATGAGGATTAAGTTTTCCGAGCCCTCTTTCCTCATTATGTGTTCAAGGAATTTCAGCTACCTTTTTTGATTTGGAGCAGAGCAGAAGTATTCTTTCTGTTGTCATTTTCTTAAACACTTCCTTCTTGCTTACTCATTCTGTCCATGGAATTTTCAGTATCCTTCTGTGGAACCACATTTCTGCTGTATTTATTTTTTCCCTTATTTGTGGAGAGATTGTCCAACATTCATTGCCATACAAGAGGATGGATATCACATAGTAATCCGGCACTCTTTCCTAATGAAATTTTTATTATTGTTGTAACATAGGGAAGGTTACTGAATAGAATAATCACATGAAGGTTGGTAATGAACAATAATACTTAGGACAAGAACAACATATATAAGATTCATCAACAGCACATAGAAGTAGTCAACTAATAGAAGTGAGTCAAGTGAATTCCACAATAAATCTCCAACTGCAGACCAACATACATCATTTACTAGTGTATTTATGTGAATGGGGGGAACCCATTATCATCCATAGGTATGCTACAATGCCCCCACCCCCTTTTGGATTTATTCTGTACAAAGTAATTATTTTTTCTTTTTGGGTTGACTTCAATCCTTTCCCTATTCCTTCTTTTTCTTTTCCTCCGTCTCTTCTGGACTTCTATCTCCAGAGCTTTCTGAGGGATGGGTACATCAAAAGTATCAAAAAGAACTACAATAGGTTCAACCTAATCTCTTCAGTTGAATACTACATTTAATTTGATTCTAGTGCCTCTTGTGCACCATTTCAGGACCTTTTACAAGATACACCATCCTGCCAATTCTTTGGACAACAGTTCCAACTTCCCAATATGTTTTATTTGACTGGTACATATGATAAAAAAACTTTTGACGTATATTATAAAATTTGTTTTCAAATTTTTTGTACTGCATGATCATGTTTTTTCTTATTGGGTATAAGTTTGTCAAAACTGATTGTATTTTTCATGCAAACATAATTTCCACCAGAGTCCTGGCCAAAGGCGCATTTCTATTTGGTGTAAGCCTATGCACCTGTAAAAATTGCTGTAATGCAATATCTGTGAATCTACCGTTGGCTTTTTTTAGAGCCCTTTTGAAGGTATCTACAAAACACTCTGCCTGGCCATTACTTAGAGGATGGTAAGGGGCAATTGTTATGTGCTCTACCACAAACATTTTTCAAAATTTCTTAAGTTATTTCCATGTAAATTGAGTGCTGTTATCCGACACAATTGAATCTGGTACTCCAAGCCTCGCAAACAGTTCATGTAGAAACTGAACTACTGTTTGGGTGGTTGGTTTGTTACATCTGAATATCTCTGGTCACTTTCAAAAACTGTCTACAACAAAATGTCCCATTAAGTGGACCAGCAAGTGACCATGGGCGGTCAGTTTCTGGCCATGGATTGAACTTAATTGGTGCTGCTTTAGCCGCCAAAGTACAGCCTTTGCATGACTTCACCAGACATTCAATGTCTCTATCCATGCTACACCAGTATACGTAACTTCTCATCAAGCTTTTGATTCTGGATATACCTGGATGTCCTGTATGAAATTCTTTCAGGATTCTCTTTTGTAGTGCCAAAGGTACTGCTACTCTTTAACTGTACATGAGAATGTCATCACACATTGAGTATATTCCCGAATCTGCTTTAGTCCTGGTTTTAAGTTTTTTCTTCATTTCACTAATAAATTTGTCCTCCAATGCTCTGCTATTTTTATCTTCCAACATCTCAGGCGGTTCCTGCACAGTATTGCATAGTATGATTTTTATCTCTACTTCCGATTGTGTCGTGTCTTCTAAAGGTTTGTTATTCCTTAGAATAAGTCTGGACAACTCATCTGCATTATTTACACAATGGTAAGAATTCCATTTTAAAGTAGTAATTTAGTGAAATTGTTCCTCATCATTGTAACCTATTAGCCATATAAGTTGGTAATCTTTTTTTGAGCCTATAAATAGCTATCAACAGTTGTGATGTGTTTGTTGAGTAAACCTTCCCCTGTGAATGAATCTATGAAATTTTTTCAGAGCAAAGACAATCTCTAAACTTTCCTTTTCAATCCCAAAGTAATTTTTCTCAGCTGGAAGAAGCATCCTGGATGTGTGTGCAGTTGGTTTAATTGAGCCGTTTTCTAGTTTATGCATAATGCAGGCTGCTATATTGTATGCACTTGCTACAATATTTTTTTGCGGGGGGATCATAGTGCGTCAAGAACAAGTCTGACATTAGTATTTTTTTAATTTTCTCAAATGCTTCCTGCCATTCTGTCATCCAAGACCATTTAACATCTTTCTTCAAGAGGTCATTCAACAAAGCTTCCAAGCAATGTATATTTGGTACAAATACATTATAGTAACTTGCTAACCCCAGGAAACTTTGTAGGGTACTGATATTTACAGAAGCAGGCATGTCCTTAATAGCACAGGCACATGCTGGATCTGGTCTCCTGCCCTTCTTGTCAATTATCTGACCTTAATATTTAATTTTCTCCATAAAGAATTCACACTTTTCATCCTTCAGTTTGAATCCATCGTCCTAAATTCTTCTGAAAATTTAAAAAATATTTTTCTTGTGTTCTTCAGGGTTTTCACTTTTCAGCAAAGTATTGTCAAGATACGGAACTGCAAAATCCAGTCCACTCAGCATTATGTCCATTACTTGCTGAAAAATCACTGGAGCGACCTTTATGCTGAAAGGCAAACAATTAAATTTGTTCATCCCACAATGTGTATTTATGGTCAGTAATCTTTAACACTTGTCTTCTACTGGAATTTTAAGATACACATCACTTAGGTTGATTTTGGAAAATATCTGACCCTCACTAAGCTGCATGAAAACATCTTCTAGCCCCGGAAGTGGGTAATGATAACTTTTGAGAGCATCATTTAAGCCCGTTGAAAAATCCATGAAGACACGTATCTCTTTCGACTTTTTATTTATATAAACGGTTGGCAAAGTCCAATCGCTATATTCCACCTTCGATAAAATATCCATTTTTTTCAAGTCTATCAAGCTCGTCATCAATTCGTTTTAGCGAAACAAATGATACATTTCTTTTCTTTTTGAAAACTGGTTGTACATTTTCTTTTAGCTTGAGTTTAACTTTCATTTTCTTGCACCTGCCTAACCCACCAGAAAATATGTCTGGGAATTTAGCTTTAAATTCTTCTTTTAGACTTTCTGCTTCGTTAGCAAAACCTTTGACTTTTTGGCAGAACAAATTGATCAGACTGTTCCATCCAATCTGTTCCAAACTTGTTATTTCTGTTTTTCCATGACAAAAAATCTTAACTTCAAGGTTTTATCTTTTAACATTACACTCGTCATAAATTCCCGCTCAAATTTTATTTTCTGTCCTGTAACACTCCAAGCAATCTTTTGGGTAACCATTTTTCTCCATCTATAAACATTTATTATACTCAAATCAGAAACACTGTTGAGTTATAGTCCGATGTTTTTGTTCAGGATTTTTACCTGCACAAATTTTCTTATAGATTAGTAATTTTAATGTAATTACTCACTTGTTTTTTAAATTTTGCCTTACGGTGGATTTTTTTATGTCCTTTTTTTACCATACCAAAAACATTGTTTCTTTTTATGTCCTTATAAAAAGAAACAATGTAATACCAATGTAATTCTTCACAAGTGCAATATGTTTTTTTGTTATGTTTCTGACGCACTTTTTCATGTGCAACACGCCGCTTATCTCAATATCTTTGGCATCTCAATGAACATTTATAAATTTCTGACAATCTTCTGCTAAGTTTTGCAACATTAAATTGGGTCCATTTTCCAATTTATTTAAAATCCTTCTTTGGATTTCAGCGTCTTCTTTTGACATCAACCCTTGCACAAATATCAGGCATTTAAAATTGTCAGGGCTTAATTCCGCCAATTTGAACTTTTCACAATTTTTGTTCACAATGCTCGTGAATGTTGTGGAGCTGTCATCTTCATTTTTCACTAAATTCATACATTTCCATCTTTAATGGAACAAAGACGTTTTTGGCCTGAAAACTTCCGAAAGCAAAGTAACCATTTCTTTAAATGTTAGGTCATTAGTCTTCTTTGGTAATATATGGTTTACGAACTTAATGTGTTTGTCAGCACCTAGTTTATTACAGTAAAGAATTAATTTTTCATTCCTTTAGTACGACGACAAAGAGCTAAGCTACATTTAAGAGCTTCATTCCTATCAAAAGAATCCTTATGAGAATATAGATCTGGGAGATGCAATACTATGTGGGAAACTTTGGATACAAATGATTCAACTAATGTTAACGACCTTAGGAACTATATCCTGATATTAAAATATAATGTATTGTTAGCTATAATAAATTCCATGGTAACCATTGTTGCACTGAAAAAGAGAAATTTTAAAGATCAATTGTGGCTATATTTGCTTAGTGTGAGTCTTTTCAAAGTTACTTTCCTTTCTTTATAACTAATTAAGATTACAACTACAACAGAGATTTTTGGTATTTGTAGTGCTTCACTGTTAACTATAAGAGGATATAATGGATGACTGTCAGCAGAAGAGATGGTGCAAGGCATGAGCTTTGTACTGGGGACATCAAGATCAAACAGATACAGAAATTTAACTGAGTTGTGTCATAACAGACGATAGAAAACGTTCCATAGAAATCTTAAGGAAGAGCAAAAGATACCTTTTAAAATTTAAGTAATGTGTTAAGAAGTTAATATATTTAAAAACAAAGAAAAGAATTAAGCTCCTAGATGGCAATGAATACTGAACAATTTATTCACAGATGAAGTGAAAACTTGAAATGACAGAAATGTAGTTTTCATGCCAAATACAGAGAATACCATGGACCAAACATACAAGCGACAAGAAAGTTTCAAGGAAAATAGGAACTTTTTTTCTTTCTTCTTTTATGTGCCATGTCTCTTCAGGACATAGGCAATCCACTCTCCCCCCCCCCATCCTTTGTAGCTCTCATTAAGTTTTGTCCCTTTGCTACTTCTCCCAAATCCTGTTCTGTCATCCACTTGCTTAAGCCCGCTAGGTATGTCACATGTTGCTTTCCCTTGTCTCTCTTTCCCTCTATTTGCCCTGTGAGTATCAGATTCTCCAAGCCCTCCTTTCTCATTATTGGGAACTACATGGAAGAAAAAACCATCAGTTAAAGACAGGTGAAATTTCTAAGCCACATAATGAGTAAAGCGGGCTTAGAAAATTTAAAACTCACAGGGTATAATGACGGCAAGAGAATCATGAGGAAAGAGTGAGTAACTTAATGAGCTTAGACTAACTGATGGCACAACCAAGATAAAGAAGTATGTTAAAGAGTCAAAGTTATTTAGAGCAATAAAAGACAGGAAGTTGTGGAGAGCCATGATTGCTCATGTCTTGAATGGACATGGTATATATTAAATAATAAGACACATATGGATGACAGAGACAAAATAAAGAGGGATGGTCAAGAGTTAAAAGTTAATTGGAACAGCAAAAGACAGGAAGTTGTGGAGAACCATGATCTCCTACATCCAGAACAGACATGGCACATAAAAGAAGTATTTAATTCTAAGGTAATTAGAAATCCTTTCAGGATTGATTATAAGTAGGTATAACAATAACAGATATTACATAGTTTTTCTGTGCCTTTTCCATAAACATTTTCATGATAATTGCTCTGTTGAACATTCCTCTATGGTACCTAGACTTTATGAATTTAAGTGCAGTACTAGAGTGGCAGCAAAGTATCATCATTTTACAATTGAAATAGCTAGATGCAACCGTAAGTTCTATGCTAACAATTTCTTCTGCTGCACTTCTCACTTGTAAGACTCTCTCCCGGCTTCTTGTTTCACAGTCAAGTGTGATCTTCAAAAATTTAAATGCAATGTCAATCGTTGTCTACTGTCTTCTTAATTCTTATTCCCTTTCCTTAATAGCAGTTTTTCTCATATTCACTAATACTTAATAACCTCTTGTGTCCTAGTGACTTTATTGCCTTGCTTGAAGTGAAATGATTAAAAAAATAAAAGATGATAGTGTATTAACTGAAGATACAGAAGGAAGTGTTTTTATTAGAAAAGTAGTCAATGAAAGCAAGGAGAAAGGACGATTAACTGAATAGTAGTGAGCAAAAGAGTCAGCCCAAGATGTAATTTACACATTGGGGATGTCAAAATTAAGCAACGGCAAAAATTCAGTTATCTAGGTAGTATAATAACATATGAATAAAAGTTTAACAGAAAATTGAAGGCATATAAAAATGGTGAAAGACATTTTTAAGAAACAGGAAGATATTAAGGGATAGAAAAAACAGAATCAAAGAAAATTTGGTGAGATTGAGATGAGATGTCTATGATTCTAGATGGGGGAGGTAACAAAAATAACACTGCCTTGGAAATCACAGCAACTTGAGGAACAAAAATGGCCAAGGGACCAACTTCATAACACGCCTTGTCTTGCCAACAGCCGACTGCTAGTTTTTACCCCTGCTTTTATTGGCATGAGGCATCTTAAAATGACCCAGATTGTGACTAGTTGCAGAGAGGCCCATATCTAGATATGCCAAACTGTCCCGCTGCTAACATAAAAAACCCAGATGTAACTGGTGTTGATGTACATGTCTGGAGACAATCCTAGCAAAAATAAATATATAGGAGTTTAATTATTGATGATTATATTTTTTTATTTTCGATATATCAAAATTGCTATGGATCATATCACATCAAAAGTGAAACAAGATTTTCCAGTGAGTGAAGGAACACAACTTTGGAAATTGTGAATAAGTTAAAGAGAAATTCTAGAACAATCAGAAAAAAGTGAAAATATTGGCAAGAACAAAAAAATGGTTTAACAGTGACATAAGAAGCCATTTGAAATGTTTTTTTTTAAAAAGCAATAAGCAAAAAATGTGTATTTACCAGCAAGAAAATACTTGTGTTGTAAGTATAAACAAAAAGAAAAGATGTTAATAACATTGTCTAAAGACATGAAAGCCATCAAATAACACCTTTAAGTAAAGATTACAATGAGAAACATCAAAACAGAGTGAAGAAGTACATGAAAATTTATAAGATAAAAAATAACAACAGTAAGATGCAATAAAACTGGTAATAAAATAATGATAATAATAAAGGCATTATAAACCCAGACTGTTGCAATAAAAAAGAACAATAATACGATGGATAAAACTAGGAATAAAATAATGGTAGTAATGAAGAGTTTATCAATCAAGAGTGTTGGGATGGAAAAGCTGCAATAATCAAATGAATTTAAAATTGTGATAAAATGATTTCAATTTTCAAAACAAAAAGTAACAGAGTTCCATGAAAGCCAATCAAAAATATGACTGTTGATTGGTTCTATGAAAAAGTTGAATCAGATTTCAGAAAAGCGTTGACAAGAGTAAAAAAAATGTAATCATGTCTTCCTTAATTTCCTGTAGAACTGTGAACAAGGGTGAAATTCACTCACTGTTATAGAAAATCTGTGAACAACGGGAAAAGAAAATCAGTAAATGATTAAATGACAATTCACCAGAAGAAAAACTAGAAAACAATTGTTTTCAGGATAGGATGAGAAATTAAAAAGTCTTTGAAAAAAAAAAAAGAAGACTTATTTTCCTGATTTCTTGCGGGGCAAAGATAAAAATGAATTTTAGAATACTCTTTTATTTCTGTTTACCATTCCAGTTGGAATCTGACCAAATGTCCTCTACACCAATTCTATTTTACATGATCATTTGATTTTAATTTATTTTTTGTAAAACAAATTTCAGCTGCCTACAATTGCTATTTTAGAATTAATTTTACACAATGATAAAAAATCCAAAAAGTTAAATCATGCATAAAAACAACCTGAAAAATGTTACATAGGAATTATAATTATTATACACTCCTTTACTTTGACTAATATCCTCATCTTGGTTGTTATAGACACAATATTTTAGCTATTGTATCCTTCAGACTTTTTCCAATGCCTGCTGTATTCATGAACCTTTTGGGAATTAGAATGAAAGAAATGTGTTTTCTTCCCCCTCTCTCACAGATATGATATCATTTATAAATTTTACAAATTAAATCTGTCAATGTTTTTTTAAATGAACTTCCTGTCTCAAGAAAGTCACATGTATCTGATTTACATAATTACTTAACGATACTAAAATTTAAATGTGCAGAGGATTCTGAAAAATGTGGCCTAATTTTCAAGGTGGCATCTGCTTTAATTGCCATTTTTACCTACAGAGAAATAATTTTCAAAATTTAATATAAACATATAATTCCTGTATTTTTCTTTGTGTGTGTTACAATAATACAACAAAAATGGCACATCATAAAGTAATTTATATTAACATAATACTATATAACTTCTATCAACCTGTTGGATCCCAAGACTCCTTTCTCTTCTTGTTCCAGGGTCCCAAAACTATATCTTAATTAATTTTGGTACAAGTGACATTATGTTTTAACATTGTTTAATACATGAGGCAAGGATATCATAGTTAGTATTTATTATCTATGACCAACTAGTGTGTCATTTGGTACCAGAGTCCATTTTACAACCCTGAGTCCCACACAACCCACCTGTGGGTCATTGGAAAATTACCAATATACAAGTATTATACTAACAATAACATTTTCTATATTCAAAAATATTTTCATTTTGGGGGGAAAAAAAGTGTGGTTCTGGTGTAGCATGATCTCATAAGCAATCAATCATAGCATCCTATTTCTAATAATCCTCATAAAAAGAAATTGAAAAACAAACCACTGGAGAGTCATTTAGCCTTTGCAGACATACCACCACAACATTCCAGTGGGTTTTGTGAGAGACAACATGTTAACTGCCAATTACAGAGTTATTTCCATGAGTTTTGTTAGAGAGGAAAAAAAATCTATTTCATGTCTGCAGTCTTTGCCATCAGCCACTGTGGCATACCAGTGGAAATACTTTACAAAATTCAAAGAAGGATCTGCAATATTATAGATCCTTGTCTTGGCATCTTGACTTCAGTTACTTTCTTACCAATGTAATGTAGCTTCCCTCTGTCTTTTCTACAAATATTTTCATGGCTACTGCTTTTTCCCTGGCATGCTCACTACATGAATTTAAATGTGCTACTAGACTGGCACCTAGGTCCCAACCTTTTACTTTTAAAATAGTATAATAATAATAAAACCTAGTGATAGTTGTCATTTGCAAGTGATTATATAAATTCTGTAAACAGAGAGTACTTGACCTTGAGCAGAGGCCACCAAAGGCAGCTTTTAAATGTGTGAACATTAAAAGTAAATATTCAGAATCAGTTGAATTATACTCCCAATGAGAAAATGGATTTCCCCCAAGTCTTTCTTAAAAAGAAAGGAGGATTGAACAATAAGAGAATGTTTCTACTTTCACACCCAATTTATAGATTGATTGATAAAAGCAGATTTCAAAGATAGATATTAACTGAGTAATTATATTCACCTATATTGAGAAATCTCATCTTTGAGATTTGTTTCTTTTTGGCCTGTGTTGAAATGTTGTTGAATATAGCATCCTGCAAGTATTCTGACTAAAATTACTTGTGAATGCCAGTGAAAGAAAGGTGAAGAATTCTTTATAGTTTTAATGATGCAACAATGGAGTATTCTAGAAACAATTACACAAGCTACAAAAAGAAATTTTCTACTTCATTTTTGAGGTGAGGAATTGTCAATATACTTTAATTATTTTGAACTATTGTTCTCACCTTTGTTATTATAGTCACAATGTTTCAGCTAAGTACCTTTTGTTCATTGTCAGATGTTCATTGTATTTTTTTCTGATATGGGATATATTTTGTTATTTTGTTTCTATGATGACAGTTAATGTTCCAATCCAGCTGAACCAGTGTATCGCTACCTGATCAAGGAATTGAACTTACAACCACCAGATGATAGTAACACAAGTTTAGCCAACATGTGCTAACCTGCTATAATAAGCAAATGCCAAAACCATCTGACTTGAAAATGAAGGCTCCAAAAATATACTACTAATATCTTTTGGGATGGTGGCATAGTGGAGTTCATTATTACATGTGTTACTGCCATTTTGTGGTGGTGAGTTCAATTCAGGGATTAATAGGAACAAATAATAATAGTATCAGAGACAAAATAAAACAATAATTGATAAATCCATATATATATATATAAAGTTGTAGCCTCTGTCTGTCTGTTTGATATGGAACTCCTTCTAGGGTTTTGGAGATAGACCCCTATAAGCATATATATTCTGAAACTATGTTACCCAGGGTACTTGAATAAGTATATTTCATTTTGATCAAAGGGAGTCCCCCACTGATTTTTTTCCCCTTTGATTTAAATTAAATTTAAATTTGAACAAGAGAATAAATATAGAAGGAGAAAACCAGAAGATGGAGGTCACATTGGCAAGATCATTGAGTAATATTGAAATGCATCATTTTTCTCCACAAATTATAACAATGATTTAAAATCAATTATCATTTTCTTACAAAAAAAAATGTGTGACATGCAGCAAGGCATGGGTATTTGGCTAGTGTCCTATATTAGAAAACAGAAAAAAACAATGGACCCCTGATGATGGCCAGAGGGTACTTGGCTGAAACATGATTATAACAACTAACATGAGAACAATAGTTTAAAATAATTAGAGTATTTACAAAAAAGAATTATAAAAAAAGAAACAATCGACATGTTATGTGACCAACTTCACGCTGATGTATTGGTCTCTTGTTGAGATTGAATAAATTCATTTTATCAATTACATTTTAGAGATGTGGTCATAATTTTGTAATAAGAATGCTGATCACAGTGACATTGGCCAGTCTTATTCAACAAAATAACATGATTTGAGACACGTTGCCAACTATAATATGTTTTGTTTCCAAGGAAATGGCTGATGTCCTTAAAAATATTTGAAAATGAGATGTCAAGTAATAAAAATGTGTCCTATAATAATTGTTACATTTGCATACAGATTTCATACTTTAAATGTCACAATTATTATGGGACAGAAGAAATACATTATATTATTTATACTGCCCATGTCCCATAATAATTGTTACATTTGCATATACGTTTTACATATTAAATGTAACAACTATTGTGGGACAGTGTTATATATATTATTTTGTTCCATAATAATCACTATATTTGCATGCATTAAATGTAACAATTATTACAGGATGGAGGAAGTAGATCATATGATTATACTGCCTGAAAAGTGAGAGAAAGTTACTGCTGACTTGAGAAATTTGAAAGAAAAAAAAAAGTTTTTGACAGGTGAGAAATTGTGAATTCTAAAATCAGACAGGATTTTATTTTGACCAACATAGAAATTGATATTTACATTTTGACTACCATAAAAATTCATTTTCATGACATTTTGAATGCTATGAAAATTCATTTTCATGACATTTTGAACGCTATGAAAATTTATTTTAATGACATACTGACTGCCATGAAAATTCATTTTAATGATATTCTGACTGCGATGAAAATCAATTTTAATGATATTCTACCTGCCATGAAAATTGATATTAATGACATTCTGACAGTCATTAAAATTTATTTTAATTACATTTTAACTGCCATAAAAATGATTTTAATAACATTCTGTTATATTCCATGTTAATAGAAATATATACTTGACAAACACGGTGGATAAATAAGTAAAGGTTTATTGTAAAAAACCAGTACAATGAGAATAACGGTAACAGTTATGCACAAGGTCGTCGCAAGTCAATCCAGTAGTGAGTGCTACTATTGGAAGGTCGGTAGTTCTTGTGTAAATCTGAGTTGTACTCAACAGATCCCAGCTAGACTTTGTAGTCCATTGACTTACCAATACCTATAGTGTAGTTACTCATGGGGGTGACAGGTTATTCCATTACATCACATTCTAAGCATCATTGAAATTGATTTTAATGAATGCCATGAAAATTATTTTCAAATGATTAAGAAGAAAATGCTTTAAATTGATGAACATTTTTCTTCATTGTCTCTAATTTTCCAAGCAACTGACCATCAAAGCTCATACTCGTATTTACTTCAACATACCAATTAGTCCAATTCATATGATTTGCACTCACAGTTGATAAAAAACACTAAT
The DNA here is from genome assembly GCA_903632075.3 of Acanthosepion pharaonis. Taxonomy (NCBI): domain Eukaryota; kingdom Metazoa; phylum Mollusca; class Cephalopoda; order Sepiida; family Sepiidae; genus Acanthosepion; species Acanthosepion pharaonis. The sequence continues at coordinate 1,319,074 of CAHIKZ030000757.1, read as the reverse complement.
CACTCAAACCATGGGTTGTAAAACAATCAAAACTTAAAATTTCTGTTTTTGTCATCCATTACTGTGACAGTTTGTAAAATGAAAACACAGCATTCTTTACGTAATGTGCAGTAAATCTTCAAAGTCAACTACTCAGAAATATAATCAGGCAGAAAGCTACCGACATTTCAAGCCGAAGGTATGACAAAGAAATTAATTGAATATTATCATTCTTATGCTGAAGAATTTTTATCTGTTTTCATTTTTGAAAAATAAAATAATTGAAATTGAAAGACAAAATTAATTATTGATTCTAAAAGACGATGGTGAAATGAAAATAGAAATGCTTATTCCATGAGACTAAACCACAGAAAGAGAAATATGAAAACCTTGCTCAAACTATCCAAACTATTAAATAGAAAGGAGACAATCAACCCAATAATCATTAGACCACTTGGAACTGAACTAAAGAGCTTCAAAAAAAAAGATTGGAAGATTTATAAACTAAAAAACAACTGAGAAACTTTAAAAATATATATATATATATATATATATATATATATATATAAAAAATGATTATATATACAGTTGTGGACAGAATTATTCACCCCCACTGAATATTTGCATATTTTCTAAGGAAATGTGAATATTTGCAAATACTTACTGAATTTACCATAAATAGTTGATACCATATTTAGTTTTGAATAATTCATGAAATTTTTAGAAGTTTCAATCTATTATATTCATAGATAATAGATTTTTCTAAAAATTGGTGCAGTCCAAAATTATTCGCCCACACCCTGGAAATTCTAAAATAATGTTGCTCTATGGCAATTGTAATGTTTTTTTTATTTCTTAATTTAACATTTAATACAAACACTCTTTGAAAATGAAATAGTATTGACCTGATTCTATAAACATTCTAAAAAGTAATGAAGGTGGCAGCAATATGCGAGGGGTCATGTACTGTGATAATGTATTAATTCTGCAACCATGGCAAAAAGATGGCTGAACTTGACAAAAAGCTCTGAATGATGATAGTTGACATGTACAAAGAGATGGATATACAAAACTTTTCAAGTGTTTAAATGATCCTAGATTGGTAATTTGTAGCATTATCAAGAAGTTCAACAAGACTCATTGTGTTAAGAATAAACTATGGACTGATGGAAAATGGTTAATTTCTGAGAGAGTGGAAAGGAAAATTGTTAAAGATGTCTTGAAGAATCCTCACTTAACAACAAAGGACATTGTCAATGATGTAAAGACATCAGGGTTGAATGTATCGACAAAGACAGTGACTAGATGTTTTCATCGAGCAGGACCTTGAGCTTCTCACCCAAGGAAAACTCCCTTTCTTAAGGCTAAAAAGCTAAAAATGCAGATCAGCTTATGCTAGAAGCCATCTAGAACATTGGAGTAAATATTTTATGGTCAGATGAAACCAAACTAGAATTATTTAGTCACATGAACTCTTGTTATATATGAAGGAAAGTGAATGAATCTCACAAACCAAAAAATACCCTCCCTATAATTAAGGGTGATGGTGGTGGCAGCATTCTGTTCTGTGGATATTTTGCTGCTTCTAGACCAGGAGAACTAGTGAAAGTACAGGGTATCATGGATAAAGAGCAATATTTCGCTATTCTTAAAAATAATATAAAACAAAGGAACAAAAAATTTATATATTTGAAGAAAAAAGTAAGAGAAAGAGAAAATTTGGATGAATGAGAAGCTATTACTAAGAAAGAATGGAACAAAATAACTATCAGTGTATGTAAGTAATTATCAAAAATGATTAAAAGGCAATAATCAAGAATAAAGGTTTTACAATTGATTATTAAGGCAAGTGGGCCATTAATTTTGTCCTTTGTTAAATGTTTTTTTTGGTATTTTTTGTATTATTCTTTGACATTAAAATAAAAATTTTATTGTTGGCATCACTGCACATTCCTTCAAATCCATTATTTCATCATTCGTGAAAAAATGCATATGAAGTTTCCATGAAAATTTGGGGCATTAGTTTTATTTGTAATTATGGAAATAGGGGTAAATAATTCTGTCCACAACTGTACATATATAATTTTAATAATTTCAAAAGTACATTATATTTTATTTTTATTGAGTAAATGTAAAAGTAATTTATTGCATCATGAGTTGAAATTCATTTTTAAAAGATCCTATCTTAAAACACGGAAAGCTTTGTCTGGAGTTATCAAAAATCTTTTGCCCAAAACCTTGTTCCAGCAGATCTACACTCGCAGAATGCACCTCCCCCATTAAACCTCAAGAGAAAACATCATGATCAATCATTTAAACCTGAGGAATCCCAAAAAGTGAAGTACCAAGGGAACTGGACAAATGCCACATGCAGGGCTCCATATTGTGTGACCTTGTGTCAAAAATACTATTTCCAGATATCTTTTGAGAGAAAGTTAAGCAAGAATAATAATAATTGTTTTTGTTCATTATTGGAGCAGATCTTTTTGTGGTGCATTAATCTTTTAAGAGTAATGCTGTGTTAGCAAAAGTCAAGAAAAAAATTACTAGATTTATAAAATGCATTCGATTTCTTTGCCATACTGTTTTTATATATTTACAAGACCACACAAATTCATTGGTTCCTTTTAAAAACAATTCATGATACAAAATGATGAGGTAACAATATTATCAATTACACATATTTTAATTATGTATTTGCGATCCAAGTTATTGAAATAAATATTATTATGTTATACAATATTACTTAGATCAAACACAATTATAAATTAATAATTATATTTTTGTTTCCTCCACACATTTACTTCAAAATATGTGATGGCAGCAAACCAGCATGCATCTATTTATTTACCATCAAGTCATGTGACAATTTTCCAGCCATACAGATTATGTTTTACAATGACACACCCATATAGTACTTATTAAACATCTAAGATATTTTAGTGCCATGAATTGTGTATGTAGATGTTATGTATATTTAAATTTATTTAATAATGTTATAATATATTATGAATATTTATTATTTTTCACACACATAATAGTTGGAATATAATATGCAAGTGTTTGTTTATATACATGAGTTGATATAAGAATATGTAATGAAAACAAATACCAAATTTGCTATTTTAATAGGACTACTGTAAAAACAGACAAACAACCTTACCTCAAGAATCTTTTGTCTAATTTTAATGAAATTTTAATGAAATTTGGCACTGCACTCAGCAGTGATTCAAGGTATAATATACTTTTAAACTGGTTGAAGTATTATGCATCATTTTTCTTTCTCAGGAATACACAAACATACAAGATGAGTATTAGATTAGTATTATACAGATATATCATTCAGATTCACACAAAACAAAAATTGAAAAAAATATCCTACAAATTGGTTGATCCTGCAGGTAAAAATCTGTTAGTTTACTGGTATTTATCCTACAGTACATTATTCAAAAGTATTTCCATATTATGGTATAATGAAAATATTAATGAAAATTAATTTTATGTTTTCCTGTTAAAAAATCTTGCCAAATTATTTCATAATTTATGTTTCAATCATATTTGTTTTTAACACATTTCAACCTTCAATATTTTCCTTGGCATTCCTCAGCTTCTGTTGTATTTGTTCTTTCAGTAAATGATTATTGGAAAAACCTTGAAATATTATGAATTTTTTTTTTTCTTTTATTAATGCCATCAATTACAGGCTAGTTGAAGAGGAGCAAAATCACACCTTAAGTCTCATCAGAATTAACACGTTTCTCTCATTTCAATACTGTTGCCTTCATTTGTTTCCTTATTTTTTTTTTACTTTACTTATCTTTCTTCTTTCTTTTAGATCTCATTTCCACAAAGAAACGAACCCAGAGTTTTGTTCCTTGTGCTTGTTACCGATTCCCGAATCCCTCAAGCACTCCTTTGGGAGAGTACAAGTGGGACTTGGCTAATAATTCCACCAATTTCCTTTTAAATTTTTGTCATCTTTTCCTTCATGAATTGCTGAGGCTATAAAGAGGGAAGAGGAGGGAAGAAGGAGGAGGAGGAGAAGAGAAAGGGCAGGAGGAGGAGAATATTGACAAAACCCAGAAAAGCCAACAAAGAAAGGGATAAAACAATAACCCAAATAATCAATGAATTTAACAAACTGGTTCCAAAAGGATACAAAAGCAAACATGATAGGGTTGGATCAGCAAAGACTGGAAACTGGGCAAAAGGTTTAGGTTCGAACATGCAGATTACCAGCATAAACCAGAGACTGTTTAGGAAGACAAATTTCAAAATATTTTGTGATTCCAACACTGAAACCAACCATCCGAGAAGACTGGAAACACTAATTGGTGAATTAAGAAGAAAAGAAAAAAAAGCCTGCTAGACAGTGGACACAACTGTGGATCACAGAGTGAAGTGTGAAATTAATGAAGTACCACAACCTTGCTCAAGAGTTGAGAAAGATATGGAAGATGAAGGTTAGAATGCTGCCCATAATAGTAGATGTAATTGGGACAGTTTGAAAAAAAAAAAAAAAAGGTGGAATTGTGACTGGATGTTTCAGAAATAGGAGGAATGGTTCAGGCAGTACAGACTATGATGTTACTAAGGTTGGCAAGGATGCTGAGACAGGTCCTGGTGATGTGAGGGAAATTTTTGTCATTCAATCCTCAACAATGACCACCAGACATCTGATGTGAAAACATAAATCAAAATATTTATTGTTGTTGTTGTAGTAGTAGTAATAATAATAATGATGAAAGTGCATAATCAAATTTTCACCAGTAATGTCTTAAATTATCAAATAAAAAATGTAATAAAAAAAATTAGTGTTAGTTAAAAAATAAATACATATTTATTATAAATGATTCGTTTTTTTTATGGCTTTCAACCCTTTGTAGGCTATTTAAAGCCAGAAAATATTTTTAAGTTGCAAGAATTTTTGGTGGGAGGAGGGGTAAATAATAATAATAATAATAATAATGATTTTAGTGATGCATGTATTACCAATTATCCCATAGCTGGGAGGGAAGAGAAGAGGTGGATTCATACCTTTCCCAAAAAGGGTATTTGTGTATACATGAGGACCAGCAGGAATTGGAACTCGGCTCACCGATGAACAATTCCAAGCCATTATCCATTACACCACCCGCTCATCTAAGCTTACAGTATCTGGTATTTACAAGAGGTCACCCATCTAGGTTCTGACTGGGCTCGACGTTGCTTAACAGGGAGAAACGGTATTTCATCGTAATGTGGGTGTAAGCCTTATAAACAAAAAAATATATATATATTTGAAATTATTTTGCCTTTTTTTTTTTTTTTAGTGACTACAAAAAAATAACTAAAGGTAATGAACAACACCTTGTCATTTCCTCTAACAGGTATGTGTGTGTGTATGTGTGTGTGTATGTGTGTGTGTAAGCAACTGTAAATGTTTTGGTGCTCATGGCTCATCAGTTAAAGACGTTGATTCATTCACATGTCTCACAAAGTCTATCAAATTGAGTTTGAATCAACAAAGCGGAGTTTTAGAAGTTGTCTATTCTTCGTTCATAATTGATCTGTGAGACCTTGCAGGTGATCACTGATATTACACACTAATTCGGAAATAGCCTTGAAAGGATGATAATGGAGTCTCATTTTTAAATTACCTATAAAAAAAAATTAAAATACCCTCCGCTGATGTCCATTTTTCAAAAACTTTGACAATCAGCTGTTGAGAGCTTAAAACTTGCGAGATGAAGGGATTCAATAAATAGGCTCCATCCCTTGGACTTTTCCTAAATATAGGACGACAATAATGTGATTTAAAAAAAAAAAATTCTTCAATGCAGGAATCTGAACGTGTGTATCACAAGGTGTATTCTTATTTCACTGTGACTCAAAAAGTTAAAAAAAAAACAAAAAAAAAAAAAAAAAAAAAAACGAATCATCCGTTTCTGTTTTTTGTTCATTTTTTTCAGTCCCCTTTTTAATCAGTAATCGCAAATTGAAAAATATGAATTCTTTAAAGATCTTTTTATTTGGCCTTTTCAGTACGAATGAATGTTTGTCATGTTTCAAATAATAATCGTTAAAATAAACAATATAATCATTTAATCACTAGTACTTGTGAGGACAATAGGCCACAAATGTAAACTCCTCATCCCATGAATTCTGACAGAAATAATAATCGTGCCAACCAAGGCTAGAGAGACCAGTCTACTATGCGATTTTTAACCCTTAGAGTAAGAAAAAACGCATTCCTGTCTTTCCCAGATGTATTTCTTTCTGTAATAAACGCAATAGAATAGCCCGAAATTTGAACTCGGCTCGCCGATTTTACGTGTTGATATCACTTACTGTCCGCACGTCGTTTGTTACAAACACGAAATAAGCCCAAAGAAATGTACCTAGAAGTCCACTAATAAAACAAGAGAGATCAGGCTGGCACAAATCCACAGATATGGGATAAAAATTCCTTCTGGTCTACGCGCGAGACGAGCTTGTTCAAACCAATGCGCTACAGTAGGTGCCCTTAGAATTCACTAAGTCACTATTTCGATTCTTTCAACAAAAATCAGAATTTTTTAAGACATTAGTGGGGGAAGTCTTTCTTTTCAGTTTGTCTGGTTCCTTAGGATCCGCCTCCTAAACAGAACCTCCCCACTTTGCATTTCCGGAAAAGTAGCAGTGTGGGCACGCCCCACTTAGGCCTGAGGTTGTAAATGTGTCTATGGAATTGAACAATTACAATTTGTTGCACCTACCTAATGCGTGTAGAGGTTCCCTTCCCATTTACACACAGACTTTTGTCGCGGGTTTTTTTTTTTTTTTTTTTCGTGTTTACGTGGGAGGTGGGTGCGGTAAATAAAATTGTAATTGACCATACAGTACACCTAGGCAATAAATACCTACCTACTGATCAGATTTTCTCAATTATTCAACTACTTACTTTTAGTTTTTTTTACCCTACATTTGTTTGGTTCACCAAACGTAGAATGCAAATTTCATTTTAAATTTCAATCTTTATTAAATCGAAGTGCATTTGTTCATTACTATCTTTTTAATTAGTAGTGTGTGTGTGTGTGTGTGTGTGTGTGTGTGTGTGTGTGTGTGTGTGTGTGTTAGTCACTACTGCTTGTTTCCGTGTAAAATCTGTGATAATCGAACACTTGTTTATGGGGATGATACAAAAAGTCCTTAGTCGTACTACTACTTACTTTATAGCCAATTCGTTATCTTTTCAATTTCATTGAAAAGGAAGAAAAGGGCGTATTTCTTTTCTTTTTTTTTTTTTTTATCAAATTACCTTTGTTTTTTTGTTTTTTTTTTGCACTTGAAAGACAGACGAGAATAGACAAACAGATAAAAAAAAGGGAAATTTTACTGAAAATAAATATCCGATGAAGTTTCTTTTAAAACCTTCAGAATGTCTTTCAGAAGAATTCCTGACGCCAAATAGTAACTTTCTTTGATTATTTACAGATTGTGACAATAAATTTTTTTTTTTTTCGTTTTAGAAATTTATTAAATACTTTATGCCATTATTGACAAGAAAATGTTATTGAAATTAAATGTCAACACTGGAATTTGGAGTAGATATTAAAAAAAAAACTTCAATAAAATAGCAGCTTCTTTTATTGTTCCAGTTTTTAATACTAAAAAATTGTTAAAAATAATATTTATTTATTTTTACTCAAACTAAGAGATTTCCCAACGCCCGTGTAATAAACCACACCAAGACATCACCTGGTGAAGATCGGAGAATGGACACAATTAGAAAAACGAATTATTAAAACAAAAAAAAAGGTACAAAGATAAACAAGTAAAAAAAAAAATTATTGCATAAAAAAGTAAAAAAAAAAATTTTTTAACTTTTATTTTAATTTTTAAACTTTTTTATAGCAATTTTTTTGTGTTAAAAAAGTCTTTTACTGATTGTAATTAAAGTTTCCTTCTGATTATAACAAGAGTTCTTGCTAGAGAAAAAGCATTTGTGGAAATATAAAATATCCACCAACAATATGACGAAAGAAAAAAAAGAAATCCATTGAGTTTGTGAAAGTAAAACCATTCCAATTGCCTCTGATTATTACAAGTGACAGTGGCTGTTGTCCTTTTTGTAGTTATTCCTTTCTTCCTTCCTTCCTTCCTTACTGGCGATATCGGCACATGACACTGTTTATGGTTTTCAGACGAAAAACAATCGTGCTTGACTCCCCCATCCCACTCTTTAAAAAAATATATTTGACTTTTTTTTTTTCATGCTTAGTGTCCACTTTTTGTAAGGCTTTTGGGGACTTTTATTTCCAACCCTGGAGGGAACGAAAAACATCAAATCGACATGTGCCAGGGAAAATCTTCGAGAGAGAACGAAAAGAAACATCGCGTAAAAATTCTTCAAAATCATCCACAGGTGAGAGAAAAAAAAAAGAAAACATGATCTTGATATTTTTTAAGTATAATAAATATCTTTCTTTCAGATTATGGATAGAAAACAATAAGAATTACCTGATAAAATAACACACTAACTTAACATTAAGACACACTAAAATTAAATTAATTATAATTAAGATCAGTTACATACAAATAATTTTCACATTTTTCTCATGTTGTCCTCTCCATTGGAATTAAATTTTGACGGTACTCAATTAGAAGGAAATGTCTTTATTTCATAGGAAATACTACATGTCATCATCATGTTTTATTTACTGAGTGTACTCACGGTGTAAGTAAAGTTAAGTGTTTAAAATAAATATTTAAAATTGATCACTGAAGGGAACGCAAGTTTTACTTAATTTGATTTTAATTTTTTATACGAGTCTGATGAGAAGTAATATTTTAAATAATTTAAAAGCCTATTTTTACTTAATAATTGCGAGACAGGTAACAAGTTTCTGGTGCGTTTTTATTACCTTTTTCTGCTTTTAAATGTGAAGACAGTCTTGAAGAAGAAGAGAAAGTAAAAAAAAACAAAACTTAGATTCTAAGTCGAATGAGAGAAACAAAATGTGTTTTTTAAATAAAAGTTTGAAATTACATTCAAAATGAACTACACCTGTTTTTGGTGTTGAATTGCAAAGTTTACTTTTTTATTGTTATTTTTTACATCAAACTTTACACGGGTTCAATTTTCGATTAAACTTTTGCTTTTCTTTGAGGCTCAAAAATTTTCAGTTTGAAAATATTTTTTCCCGAAAAATAGATAGACCTTAGTTATCATTAGCAAATGGTTAAAATAAAAAGCTCTCGAAAGATTGGACTGCACCAGTTTCTCGTGTAAGGAGGGCCTACCTGTATTTTTCTTTCTTTTTTTTGCAGTGTCTTGAGTCAAAATTCAAGTTTTTACCTGAGCCCGAACACCGACCACTACCAGTAATATTGCTGAATATTAGCTATGAAACAGCTGTCTCTAAACCTAGTCTGACTTAAGGTCACATAAGATATCGAGTAAGCAAGGAATACACTACGACGACAGTGGTGCTGGTTCAAGGTTTGCGAACCATTATCTCGATTACGACCAGGCGCCCAATTTTTTTTTTATACCTCTTTTTTTTTCCATTTATGAACGGCTAGAATGAAGATTAGAAGACAAAAACAGGAAATTTTCAAAATTTTTACAAAGACAAGAAAATGATTTAAAAATAAAACTACATTACCTTTTGTCCATCGAAGCAACCCATCCTGACACCATAGTTTTTATCAAACGACGCTGTGAATGTAAAGGGTTGTGCGGCTGTATGTTTTTAGTCGTTGCAACAATTGGGGCAGGTGCCGGTGCTACAGCCGAAGACGAAGAAGAATATACGCTTGGTTTACTAACATTTCCATGCATGTCATTCCTTGGTAAAAGCGACACACATCCAATGTAAGAAAAACAACAAGGATAGGTAACAGTCTTCTTCAACTTTGTTTTCTTTCAAAATAATCCTAGTGTTCCATGTTTTCTTTGGTAAAATTATTCACCGACCTTTTTTCTTTTAATGCCAGATTTTCTTCCCTGATCCATATTTTTCTATTAATTTAAAAAAACAGAAAAGAAGTTTAATTAAGAGCAGTTTTTGTTCACTTCCTTAATGTGTTTAATAAAAAAGGATTATTCTTTTTCTTTTTTGTCTCCTATTTGTGCGTTTTTGTTTTTTTTTTAAACTTTTCTCTCTAATTCGGTATTATTTAACTAATTTTGAGCCTCATCTTCCTCCTCTCTGAAAAAACACTGCACCTTTCTTTAAAACTTTCTCTTTCTTTTTAAAACTAAAAGTCAAGTAAAATAAAAAAAAAAAACAAAAAAAAAACACGCAAAGTTACTAAAAGAGAAAGTATCGAAAAATCATTTTTTTTTAACGCTTGTTCTAAATGTTCCCGTCTCGAAAAAAAACCCCCAAAAACCCTAGATTATTTACGGCGATAGAAAGTACCTCCAACCACCCTTATTCGCCGGCAGTGCCTTCGATACAAAGAAAAAATGCAATAAACCATGTCTTCTTATTGTTGATGTTAGTTGATGAACATTGTCTGTTGTTGTTGTTGTTGTTGAGACTGTGATATTATTAACAACAACAACATTACCTCCACGCTTACTCGACTAACAATCTCCTTCTGATTCTCATCTGGGTTGATTCCTTCTTTCTTCGACATGACGGTAAATGAACAGAATCCCACAATATTGTCATTCAGATAATAATACAGGTTGTAATAAGCAAGAAACGATTCATTCTTCCTGCTCTAATTCCAAACTAAAATTATACAACCGACTTTACGTGCGATGACAACGCAACTGCAGCTGACTTGATTTTGAGATTGATCTCTCTCTCTATCTTTCTCTCTCTTTTCTGTTTCCTCTTCACACCCATTCCCTCTCTCTCTCTCTCTCTCGTTTCTCACCCTCTCTATCTATCTCTCGTTTCTCACCCTCTCTATCTATCTCTGTTTTTACGATATATCGATGATGGTTCTACCAGTTTCTCCAGGCTCTGGTTTTACTGGCAAAAGAAGTGGTGCGTTCTCTCTACATCGCTTTCACTTTCTTTCTCTGATTAAAGGTGTTTTATTTCTTTTCACGTCTTTTTCTTTTTTTTTAAACTTGCACTTTAAAATTTTTCTTTAAGTCCTTCTACTCAAGAAAAGTGGGTGGTTATAGTTACAAAGTAAAGAATTATCCTATCACTTCGTTCGCAGATGGTACGAATGAATGAATGAATGAAGAATTGAGAGACGATATCATCGTCGTCGTCTTTGTTTTTTGGGTTTTTTTTACAATTTTTTTATTTATTTATTTATTTGCTTTCTTCTCCCGTTGATTTTTTTAAGTTAACAAGGGAAATGATTTTGTTTTATCTTTCAAATTTGAGATAGATCCCCGTTCATTTCCTTAGCCAAGAGTGGTGGTGGGGGATCTACTTTTCTTTTACCTTTTTTCTAATTTCTTTATCGCAACAACAGCAACACATCGTGTACACACACACGCTCACAACATCGCCTGAGTTTATCGTTTTGTTAAGCTGCTAATCGATATAACTTTTTCACACACAAGCACAGAAATCAGAAATGGGTGGAGATTTTTTTTTTTTTTTTTTTTTTGATGGGGTAAGAGACACATTGTCTAATACCCAAAAAGGAAGGACCAGTATTTTGCAATCCACGTTGGCAGAGGCCAGGTGGGAAGCGTGCCTCTTTCAGTCATTCTTTAAGGTTCACTTTTTAAAAATTGTTTAAAGTTCTATCGGAGTTTATAGCTTTTAAACAGAGAAATATTGTAAACAGCTGTTAAACTTATGATAGAATTACAAAGTTATGAATATTGTTGACTTAAGCGCTAACTGTTTGAGTGTTGTACGTAGAGAATGTCTGGACCCCTTATTCGGTCCTCCTCTCTTCAGTCCTCCAAGAAGAATTATCACTTCGTTGTGATTTGTATATATTTCGTAACCTACACTTGAGAAATTGAAAAATGATGAATGAGGTTTGAATATGTTTAAGCTTAGAATTGTTGGTTGGTTGGTTGATTGATCCCAGCTAAAGTTCATGTTGATTTTGAGCAACGCTTCTAACTTTACAACAATTCCCCGTCTTTCTAAAATTTCATTTTAAAAATAAGAGGCTGTTTGAGAAATTATTAACTGCCATTTTAAGTTTATTCTTCGACTTTTATGATATTGCAGATGTGAAAAAAAATCTTATACTGTAATGTGCTTTTTGATTAATCATATTGCTTTTTTTTCTTTTTCTTTTCTTTTTTTTACTGTTAATTGATACGGATGAATTAAATAAAAATTTGTGGTAATTAGCAACTACATTAATGGTTTTAAGGGACGTCCCAGGTAACGCTAAAAAAAGTGGACAACTTTTAACCGATAACCGTTCTCTTGGCGGGAAGCGTTAAATTTTAACGCTTCCCGCCAAGAGAAATGTTTAAAAAGCAAAATGACAAGAGATAAAGGTTTTAAAAAGGTGCTGAAAGGTTATAACAGGGATGATATCTCAGTTTTTAATTTCTAGTTTGTCTGGAAGAACCAACACAAGAGGTTTCAAACCTGGAGTCATCTGGCTGGCAATTATTACTGTGTATGAGACTCACTGAATGCTCCTTATATATAGCCTTGTGCCAAGATTAGTAAATAAAAACAAACAAATAAAAATGAGATATCTGGATATGGCCACAGAGTCAATGCGTAACTGATTTCCTGGCCAGTTCACTCTACATATCTGGGGTTGAAATCCGGAGACGTATTCAATCATTGGTAGCATGTCTATGGCAAGTAGATCTGGTGGAGCCCATCTCCCTTCAGGTCAAAGAAAAGCCAATGTCTTCCAACTTGAAGGCTAACCTTGGTCATGGAGACATAGTCTCTAATTCCATCAGGAATCCTGTTGTGGCTGTTGATTTCAATGTTGGAAGCCCAGGAAGGACATGTCATCACTGCACTAGCTTCATTCATAGCTATGGAGTCCAGTCTACCCCACTGCACTAGAGATGGTTGTTAAGCTTACAAATAAGTTCATCCAAAAATATCTATCTATCTATCTATCTATATATATATATATATATATATATATATATATATATATATATATATATATATATTGTTCTTATGTACATCGTCTTTGTCATGTTGTATTGATAATGTTATAATTTATGAATATGTCCTGAAGATGGTTTATTAGACCGAAACGTCCGACGTTGACATATTAACATTAAAACAGCATAATTGTATATAAGGATTTTTGTTTGTTTTTTCTATATATATTTTTCTTCATATCTATCTAAATAATACTCAAAGTCTGTGATTGCACTGTGTGCTTGCACAGTGTGTCCATTCGTCTGGTGCGTAATCATTTAAGTTAATCTGATAATTAATTATATTTCAGCTTTATTTAAAGAAATAATATTTTAAATATTCAAAAAAAATATTTTTAAGTTACTTTGATTTAAAAAATATTTTAAGTGAATAAGATTTAAAAATATGAGTTGTTTATACAGTAAGTATTTTTATTTTAACTTTTGTCAAATTGACAATTTTTTTAATTAAAATATTTTTAAGTTACAGACAGATGCAAAGTGGTCCCAATTTACTGTTTTGTCCAGTTGTTTGGAGAGTAATTATTTATATTTCAGCTTTTTTTTTAAAATAAACAATATTTTAAATATTTAAAAAATATTTTTTGGCATATTTAAAAATATTTTCAAGTGAATATGATTTTAAAATATTTTTTGATATATTAAAAAATATTTTAAAATTAATCTGATTTAAGGTCCAAGTTTATTCCGGAAGTTCTATTCTTATTAAATGTTGTAAGCAATCAGTAAAATGTTAAACATGAACTTGTAAACCTGACCAATGATGACATGAATGAATTGAAATATTTAACTGATTCATAATAAAACTAACCTTCATTTCAATGGAATGTTGAAATCAACTTCAATGTTTTATAACCGGAATCGACAGTGACCCAATGGGTCATGGGTCGTCTAATATAAAATAACATTTCAACGATAACATTCATTAACTTCATATATGCAATATTTTCCAATACAAAAATGGTTTATGATTCTAACAAATAGACCAACAAAATGTGGTTTTGTTCAAGTTACTGAAACGAGTCAATTTTCCTGATAAAAAATGCTATCAGAATGAGCAAGAGAAATACAAATAGATCTATACCTATTTTTTATAGATCTCAAACATGTTCAATAAAATGTGAACTGAAGAACATAAAATATTAGAAAAGTTTTATTTACATGGAAAATATATTCAAATAATTGGTAAGTTATATTGGTTGAATTTATATAAAGGCATTGAGTTGTGTCCCTTATTTTGTTGTTACTGTTGGTTTCCTTTTGCAAGAGTTTGTAAAGAATTGTTTAAATGAGTCACACGTGGTATGGTTATTAATCTTGCGTTAGTTCCACAGGAGATTTTGCTACCTACAAAATTGTTAAAGTACTTGTAATTCCTAGTTGGCAACTGATTTTTTTTGCTCCCTCACACCACTCACCTGACTTAATGAAGCTGTGTAGCACGTGGTGTGGCACAGTTGTAGGTCAGTTGTCATAGGAGGCAAACATCGCTTTGACTTCTTCAGGGTATCCTGTCACCTCACCTGACTAACTAAAGTAAGTTTTTATGATATATTTGTGTATTTGGGCATCAATCCCTCTTTTATGCATGTTTCACTAAAAACAACTGACAAGTTACCGTGGTCAAGTTTTTTTATTTAATTTTTCATGTTATCTTTTTTTAGTTATATATATATATATATATATATATATATATATATATATATATATATATATTATATATTTTAGTCAGTCCTGTAATCATGTAGTGCTAGAAGGTTTTTCTTGTCAGAGTCCATTTTGCACATTTACAAATCTATCATTCATCCATGAAGTGAATACTGTTGCCATATCTGGTCTTGTGCTCCTGCTATTCATCTCAAGGTTCTTGACGAAATCCAAAGAAATATCTGCAAAGTAATCAACCCTGACTTGGCATCTCGATTTCAGTCACTTTCTCACATGTGATGTGGCTTCACTGTCTTTTCTACAAAAATTTTAATGGCAACTGCTTTGATGAGCTTCTTTTCCTGGTGCCCAGACTACGAGAGTTTAAGAGTGCTATTAGACTGGCATCTAGGTCCCACCCTTTTACTGTCGAATTAGTCAAATGAAACCACCACTTTGACTCCAACAGTTTCTTTTCTCGCACTTCCCAACAGTGAAACTCCTTTCTGCTTAATTGCTTCCCTGTTAACTACAAGCTTCAAAAATTTAATTGCAACACAAATTGCCATCTTCTGTTGTCTTGAACCTCGTTCATCTTTTATCCTTTCCTCAATCTCCCCCCCATTATAACAAGTTTTTTCTCTCACTTTCACTCTCTGTAACCCCCTGCATACTAGTGGCACTCCCACCTTGCTTGAGGTGAAATGATTAAAAAATATACGAGTTTAGCTAATATACATGGTGGTCCAAAAATATTGTCACCCCTACTTCTGTTCCAAACTGTAGGAGCTTGTGTTAGCCATCTGAAATACAAAATTATATTATATAGGAGTGACAAGACTTTCGGACCACCCTGTACTTTCTATTCA
Source organism: Acanthosepion pharaonis (assembly GCA_903632075.3). NCBI lineage: Eukaryota > Metazoa > Mollusca > Cephalopoda > Sepiida > Sepiidae > Acanthosepion > Acanthosepion pharaonis. The sequence goes on along the minus strand of CAHIKZ030000757.1, from coordinate 1,303,531 downwards.
TAGAAATATATTGTGGTTATTTTTTATGAATAAAGCTTTTCTCTATTATTGTATTGGTGTGTTTCACCTACAATTTACAATATATGTTTATCCAGCAAATTTATTATAATTTTCATGTCAATGAATAATTATATCTTCAGTTCAAGTCTTTGGGTCTTGTCACTGGATCTAACTAATACCTTTATCCACTGTGCCTGGATCTAACTAACGCTTTTATCCATATGTGGATAAAGGCGTTAGTTAGATCCAGTGACAGGAACCAAAGAGTGTGAGTTCAATACCCGGTTAAGGCAGTGGAGAACTTGGAGAGGGGAATTAAGAGGAGATAACTGATAACTGACATCCATTAAACATGGTATGTGGAACTAGAACAGTCTGCCCCAGTGAGCAAAATAAAGGGTTCAGATCAACATTTCAACCACCTGAAGAAGGCTGGAGCATACAACAGCTGAAACGTTGTAATAAATATGGCAGCAAAGATGAGGACAATAGTCCAAGTAATATAAATAGTGGGAATTATTCATTTTCAGGAATTCGAGGTGACTAACACAGCATTAACAAAGCTGTTATGAAACCATCAAAGTTATTATAAAACACTGGACAGGAGCAAATAAACTAATATTGAAAGAGAAGTGAGACAAGATTTTTTTTTTTCCACCAGATTTATTTAATCTGTACAGTGAGATGGTTCTAAGAGGACAAGACGTAACTATAAGCAATTATCATCAGCTGACGTAACTGACAGCGTAAGATATGCAAATATTGATGGCAAATTCAGAAAGAAAAATATGAAAGAACTCTTAGAGAAAGTAAAAAAAACTGAAAATACTAATTATTAATGATAACGAGACAGAATATATGACTGTCAGCAAATGAGTCAGCCTCAGGTAAAAATTATGCATCGGAGAAGTAAAAATCAAATAGGTGTGGAAATTTAACTATCAGGAAATTACAGTAACAAATGATGGCAAATGTGACAGTAAAATCAGAAGACCCATGGAATAGGGAAAGATGTTTTTAAGAAACTAAATAAGATATGAGTGAATTAAAAATACAATTGAATTCTTATGTAATGTCTAATTGACTATATGGCAGTGAATGCTATACAATTTCTTCATATATCAAGAAAAAAACTTGAAACAACAGAAATGTGGTTGTGGTAAATATTGAGAATACAATGGGCAAAACATGTGAGAAAAGAGGAAGTTTTAAGTATAGGAAAAAAATTGTTATCAGTTAGGAAAATACAACTAAATGTTTTGGGATTATATAATGAGGAAAGAAGTCTTGGAAAGTTTAACACTTACATGGAGTATGGAAGGTAAGAGACACTCAGGGAAAAGTAGTCAAAAATATACTAGTTTGTGTAAATAGGTAGCAGAAAAAATACCAAGATAGATCTGTAAAAATGCCAAGATTAAGGGAACAAAACAACAGGAAGCTGTGTAGGGCCATGATCTTTCATGTCTTGAAGGAGAAAGAAACACAAATACATTACACAGATGAAAATATCAAAGAATATAAACCAAGCATTCCACAAACATGTCTTTACTTAGAGGTTTTTTACCTCTTGTTTCCCTATTTAGGATTGGGTTTCCAGTTCTTTCTAAAATTTTGTCATTCTCTTCTACTCTCTGTAGCCCCTTGTATCTTAGTAGCATTATCACCTTGCTTGGGGTGAATTGATTAGATAAAAAGAGAAAAAGCAATCCACTGATTGTTTAAAATGCAGATATGTGTATATATCCAAAAAATGTTCTTTTACTTGAAAGAAAATACAAGTGTTGCTTGTAATGTAAATTAAATTATAGGTTTATTTTGTTTTGCAGCATATCAACAACAGAATAGATTTGTATGAATAGAATATGTATTCTTTGCAAGAAATCAGTTTGTAGATCAGGTTTCATTGACATTTTTGCAAAGAGGGTTTTTGTCCAGAGTCAAATTTTTTTTAATGTATTGCTGGTATTTTTACTATAAAAATCTATTTTTATACTTTCATAGTGCTTTGACTCCAGTTTTGGGATTAACATAGTTGGTACCCTAACAGGTGCTAGCACTCCAGGTCAGGGTGAACCTGGCACAATAGCAATTAAGAGGCAGTTCCACACTCCACAAAACTTCCCCATCAGAGGCCTTGCTACCAGATGTAAATTATAACAAAATGAAAAGCTATTATGAACAATGCACATAAATCTTATTATCACAAAACTGTGTGTTCTTTGTTAGATTAAATTCATTAACAAATTATATAACTAATGGCGTATGCAGTGAATGTAGAAAAATAATGTCTTTAGTCTTACAGATTTAACAAACCTGGATTTTTGAAAGCATGTCTGGAAATGTTTCATTGACGAACAGAAGTTGATAAAGCGGAATATAGCACAAGGCACAGGAGCTCCCATGCGTACAAGAGACACATCACTGATTGTTTAAGCATCTGTTACACTGATCTAGAAGTAAGGATATTAATTGTTGTAACTTTCAGTCAGTAAGTGTTTCTTTTAAAATCTTAGCCGGTGTAAACTAATTATCTAACTGACAGACTTCAAATTTGGCAGGAACTTAGGCTCTTCAATCGTTCTCATCAATGGTAGAATTTGAAAATTCTTGGTTTCATGATTAGACAGTTTTAACAACTTAGCATAATTGTAGTGAAAACTACTGGTTTCCACAGAGACAAAAAGTCCAATTGCACAAAGATTTCGAAGAAAAACATTTTAACATCATTTTAAATCTTATTTGAATGCTGGCTAATGGCTTCTAAATGAAAAAGTGGAGCCATGAATTCAGAAAAGAATTTAAAAATTTTTTGAATCAAAAGTAAACATCCTAAACTAAAAGAATTTTAAATAAATAATCACCAATCCTAAATGACTCCAGTTTTATCCTTTTATTTACTGTTTAGGATTGAGTTCTCAGTTCTTTCTAAAGTCTTATTTTTTTTCACTCCCAGTAGCACTTTGTGTCTTAGTGGCATTATTGCCTTGCTTAGGGGTGAATTGATTTAAAAAAAATTCTCATGAATCATTTTTCTCTTCACACTTCTCATTTGAGGACTCTTCTGGTGTTTTGTTTTTTAGTCAACTTTGATCTTCAAAAATTTAAATGCAATGTCAATCGTTATCTACTGTCTTCTTGATTCCTCATCTTTGTTTTCACTTCTTAATAATGTTGTCCTTTTTATGCTTATTCTTTCACACTCAATAACCTCTTCTGCCTTAGTGCCTTTATTGCCTTTTCTTGAGATGAAATGATTAAAAAGTGTATTTCACTAACTTTCAGAAAATCTTGCCGCTCAGTTTTAAGTAAAAATATCAACCAGTATAAAGTATTTTGAAGTCGTTAGGAAATATTCTTTCAGTTGGTCTAAATTACTTTCAAATCCTGAGTACTATGTGCTGTTTTTTTTATGGGAGAAAACTTCTAAAACACAAAACTGACATTTGGAAATGCTGTTGCCCACATGCACCTTCATTGTGCAAGGCAAATGCTCATCCTGCACTTTTCTTTTTCATGTTAAAAATTCCCACAAATGATGACTTGTAGACATCTCATGTCTGAGTTTCTGCCATGTTTCAGTTTCCAATAACCACTTGTGAATAGACGCACACACATACACATGAATTCACTTGATTTCAGTGGGATGCACTTACACCTAGAGAAATACGTACATATATATATATATATATATATATATAAAATGATGTTTTTATCAGAAAATAAAGCATAGGCTTTAGTATAGCAGCTTGCGTGTTAATCTTGTAAATACTTGGCGGTAAGTTTGTGTACTTTATGTTGTCTATGGTTTTGTACCGAAGTTGACCGCCACTAAAAATAAGATTTGAAGAGTATTGCAAAAGCTATAACCCGAGGTGAGACCATGAAATTAGACATGGCAGATTACACAGGGTAAAAAAAAAAGAGCCGCCTTCCTTGTTGGAATGATGTTAAAATAATAGGCAAGGAAGTGTCAGTAGAAAATACGGGAACTAAAAGTGACAGCCTGTAAGTTATGTTGAAATAATCTTATAAACTGATTGTGGATAGAAAGAAGTACCACTTGAAAGGAAAGCCAATACTCGAGAATAAAAATATTGTATAAAACTGAAAAAATTCAATGTATGTACACTAAATAAATATATATATATATATATATATATATATATATATATATATATATATATATATATATATATATATAATCCAAATTTCCATTATTATATGTTATTATTTATGTTAAGATCAAAGATTGTGTGTTTATAAACAGTAATTTGGACTTTGCTAACCAAACACTTCTCTGTAGCTAAATAGTATAATGTGTCAGATTAAATGATGGTTTTCATATATGAATACAGGTTCAATTCCTCTTGGAGAATGCATATTTTCTACAAAATTTCTCAAAATAAATGTAAATGTAAATAATACTGTTTAATTAAAAACAGAACATTTACTTAAATAAATTGCATCTATAAAAATAAGGTATAAACAGAAAAAAAAAAAAAAATATATATATATATATGTGTGTGTGTGTTTGTACCTATATTTCTGAGATGAGGTATTGTAACTATTTACACTATTTACATTGTTCAAACTGTTGTTCTCATCTTTGTTGTCATATTCACAATGTTTTGGCCATTGTACGCTCACGCCTTTTTCAGATGTTTGGAATTTTGAATCAATATATGATGTCCACATAGGCAAACTAGAATTTTTATAAACTTATATGCATATAACAATATTTATGGTTTCTTCAGATAGAATTCTTGAAAATTTGGGTGGATGTGTCATCTTTCATTGAATTTGAAATGGTGTAAATTATACTAACATTGGTTTAAACAAGACAATGTGATACGTGATTGATCAATGGAAATCAAGCAACACAAAAGTAAAAATACTAGAATTTCTTTCTTTTTCTCCATATCTCAGTCTCTGCTGACAAAGCTTTAATAAAAGTGAAACATGTTAGACTGATAAACATTTCCCATTTGTTTATATATATATATATATATATATATATATATATATATATATATATATATATCTACCTCCTCAGATGAGACTCTGCCCGGAGGCAGAAAGTCAACAAGCAGAGTTTACTGTAATCGTTAACTACTCTCCTTCATTAAGAGAGAGCGCTGTTTAACCAGGCCATCTTGTGGGGATGTTCAGCTACTCCACAACAGTATGAGTTTGATCCCTACAAAGAGCATCAGATAAAAAAATAATGAGAACCTTGCTTTTACTCTATACATGAGGATGGCCAAAAAGTTCCCGGTCTGTTGAGACCGAAATATCAGAGATTATTATATATATATATATATATATATATATATATATATATATATATATATATATATATATTTTTTACTTGTTTACTTTCATCTTATTGTTTTTAGTTGATTTTTTAAATCACAATTTTACCCAGGCCATTGATCTACGGCTTGAACAAACAGCACAGAATCGGAAATAAAGTGTAAACTTTCACTGAGTCCCAAATACGTCTCTTTCTGATTTTCACTGAGATCTTCTCATTTGTTGCCAATCACAAACAACGATGGAAGAAAAAAAGAAACAAAATTGATAAAAATGGTTGATAATGCTATCAACTGACAAAAAATAAAAATAACAAAAACAGATTTTAAAAAAATACACACAGATAAGGATGTTGGTCTAAATAATGGAATAAAAACAATAGATATCTTTGAATTTCAGAGAGTAGACAGCCATTCGAAAAAGGAATATGATGTATAAAAAAATAAAAATCAATATTTCCCCAATATACCGATTGTTGCAATTAGGAATGAGTGTCGTGTTTTAATAGACGTCATGAGCTATTGGTTCTTTTCATGGTCATCTGAGTGAAGGGAATTCATTTCCTATTCAAAGATTTATGTGCTGGAGCTGGCATTAGCAAAGCCTTTTATTCTCAACTGTGAGTTCAATTGAGATATTTCCACGCCTGTAAAAATCCGTGACACAAGAACATAATTAAAAGTTACTCATTGCAGTTGACTTGCATACAACACCAATGGTAATAGTTAAGTAAGTCTGCAGAAACTAAAAGAATTCTTTGTCTAAGAATATTGGAAGACAGAGTTAATCGTTTCAATTGCAGCAGCCAAACTTTGGTATTAATTTACAACTGGAATCAAAGAAAATCTCAGAAACACACTGATACATTAAAGTAGATGCCTGATACTGTTATAAAATAAAATAAGACATATCTCGGCTGATTTGCAGGCAAATAAACTAATTTTTTTTTTTTTTTTTTTTTTTTTTAAGCATTATGCCCCGAGCAAGGCGGGAAGCCACTAGGATGCAGGGGGTTGCAGAAGATTTGGAGATTGAGCAGATAGGAGAGATAGAAGAAAGGATGAGGAGAAGGATAGTGGGTAGATCAAGGTAACTGGAGGTGTCAATTGACATTACATTTGAATAGTTGGAGATTATAGCTCTCAGGGAAACAGTAATTGGGAAGGGTGTTCCACAGGCGAGAGGTGTGAGGTGTGAGGTATGAAGCTATTGGAGTAGAAGAGACGGCTACATTTAAAAGTTTTTACAGTGTAAGGGTGGGAGCGGGATGCCAGCCTCGTAGGCCGCTTGAATTCATGAAGTCTGGGAACCAGTGAAAGCAGCTCATCGGAGCAATTACCATGAAAGTATTTGTAGAAAAGACAGAGAGAGGCGACAGCGTGTCTGTGAGAGAGTGACTGCAGACAAGACGCCAGATCAAGGCCAATTATATTACATATCCGTCTCTGGATCCTGTCAAGAACTCTGAGGTAAACAGAACGTGCCCCAGACCATATATAGCAGCAATACTCCATGCAAGGGCGAATGGTTGATTTGTATATTTGAAGTATCGATTCTGGGGAGACAAATTTCCTGGCGCGGCAGAGAGAGCCAACTTTCCTTGCGGTGGAAGAAGCAGTTGACTCAATGTATTTGTTCCATCTCAGGTCAGCAGTCAACGTGAGACTGAGCAGACGCAGGGAGTTGCTCTCAAGAAGTTGACTATCAGACATTCTAATGGGGGGCAGGGAAGGATCTCTATGGTGATTAATAGAGAGTAGTTTAGTTTTTGAGGCGTTAAAGTTGACCAGCCAATTCTTGCCCCAAATAACAACCGATTGGAGGTCCATTTCAAGACGCACGGCCAGGTTAGTCTTGTCACCGACACTAGATTTGTTTTTGAGGCAGGAGTAAATTGTAGTGTCGTCCACATAGATGCCAACTTGGGAATCTATGGCGTCAGGAAGGTCGTTGATGAAAATAAGGAATAGAGTAGGGCCAAGGATGGAGCCTTGAGGAACACCTGCGTTCGTGGGATAGGAACTGGAGGAGAATCCGTTGAGAACGACCTTCAATTCACAGTTTGACAGGAATGATTGTATTAGATCAAACAATCGACCTGTAATACCCTGGAGCTTACGAAGAAGGACGGCATGCCAAACCCTATCAAACGCTTTGGAAATGTCTAGGGCCATGGCACGAGCCTCACCGTTATTTTGAAGGGCTTGGTAGATGGTTTCAGTGATGGCCGTAAGCACATCAGCTGTAGATCGGGCGTAGCGGAAACCATATTGCTTGTCTGAGAGCAGATCATGGGATGTAAGGTGGTTAACCACTTTGGCATTGATTAGGGCTTCGAAGACTTTACCGAAGAGGGGTAGGAGACTAATAGGACGGTAATTAGAGGGGTCAGAGAGGTCTCCAGAGTTCTTAAACACAGGAACAATGGATGAGGACTTCCAGCAGTCAGGAAAACAGGATTCCTTGAGGCAGTAATTATACAGTTTAGAGAGGGCGGGCGCTAGCTCAGGCACGCATTTCTTCAAGACAATGGCTGGTATGCCATCTCCACCACTAGCCTTGTGGGGGTCTAAATTGGAGGTAATGCCCAGTACCAATGACGAGGTTATGTGTAAGCCGCTCAATAGGGCCTCAGTTCTTAGAGGGAAGTCTGGTATGGGTACACCGGAGGAGTCGAGTGTTGAATTAAATGAGAATATGAGGAGGTATGGAGGGTTTTCTATTGTTCAGGATGCTCTTGCAGAGCCGCCAATAATCTTTGGAGCCAAATTTGCAAGATGCAATACGCTCCTTCATCCGAGCAGCAAATATTGACTTAGCTTCGTTGAGGACATGCTTACACTCGTTACGGGTGGAGGCAAAAGGACATCTATTGCAGTCCGACATGTCGCTATGAAATATGTGAAAGAAGTGGTTTCTATGGGCAATGGCGGCTGAGCAAGCAGCGGAGAACCAAGGGGAGGAGTGTGACTTGACCTTAAATTTCCTTGAGGGGATGAAAGCGTCGATTCCAGCTTTAACCCAGGATGAGACCTCAGAAGCACATTCTTGGACAGGGGTGTAAAGACAACATCCCAGGGGACATCGCAGAGGAAGTCACGGAACGAGTCCCAATCTGCTCGTTGATAGTAGAATGAGGTTCTAGTGATGGGAGGTTCTTTGCAGGGTATGGAGTTGAAGGAAATGTTAACAGATACCACGGCATGATCAGAGTTACCAAGAGGGAAGAGCTGCGTGGCGCTACAAGATTCGGGGATGGAGGTAAAACACAGATCGAGAAGGGTGGCCTTATCTGCCAGGTTGAGGGCAAAATGCGTGGGGAAGTTAACTATCTGCGTGAGGGATTGAGAAATTGAGAAATTAAGTGTTTGAAGTAAGTTAAGTAGCATTCTCGAGCCACTTGGTATGATGGGCATTAAAGTCACCAAACACGAATATGTGAGCAAACGGGTGGAGAGAGAGGGCCTTGTCTATGCTGTCAGATATGCTATCGAGTATCCCACAGTCTTGAGAGGATGGAGAGCGATAGAGGAAGAAGAGATAGCTTATGGCATTGAGGAGAGATAGTCAGAGACACATGTACGAATAGTCTGGCAATTCGAGAGACAACTCTCTGGCCAGACGGAGATTGTCCTTGACATAGACATCAAGACTGTGCATGTGGGTTAGAGAGTCTTTCCTGAGGAGAGGAAGGTAGCCAGAGATCGAGAGATCAGAGGAGGGAATAGACGAGACAAGGTTTGTCTCACACAGAGCCAGTATATCCGGGCAGTTTGCAGTGAGGAAAGATTCCATACTGCAGAAATTTGTTCTAATGCCACGGATGTTGGAGAACGAAATGTTGAGGGGTTTAGGTGATTTTTGAGGGGCTGGTTTAGGTTTACTTTTTTGGTTCATTTGAGTCTTCATGTGGAGTAATTGTTGGAAGATGAGAAGGCCTGAAGTAAGAGAAGCATAATACTCAAGAGCAAAAGCCGGATGTGAATGGGACAAGGCCCCGTCACAAAATGACCATATTTACGCGTTTACGCATATTCCCGACGCACGAGTTCCGGTCGAAAAATAAGATAATATTTTAAAGTGTTTCGATTTTTCGACCAATAAAAATGCTTCCCTCCTAATTATGCTCGCGTCGTTTTACGAGCCTGTCAAGCCATAAAAAAAATGCCATAAAAGGGGTCACAGGGAAGTACAAGGGTAGTCAACAGGAGGCCAAGGAAGAGACCTGTCATGGTCAGGCTGAGCAGTCAGCAGCAGCCAGCAGCAGTAGCGCTGCACCAACCAGTGAGAACTACTATGAGAGATCAACCCAGATCTTCAGCCGGCCTATGAACTATACCACAAGGTAGCTGTCCCAAAACCACACATTCCTATTGAAATAAATCTATTTCTGCTGTTGTCGTATTTCTTTCTTGCAACCATACGCTTGTCTATAATACCAAGAAGTTTAAGGGAGAAAAATGATTTTATGAATTTAATTTGCTCTTGTGTGTCAACCCCAATTCTTAGTTTGTGAACTTTTTCCCTTATTAATGTTACCTTTGCCTTATTACTGTTGCATTTCCTTGCATATTTTGTTTGCTGGCTTTATACTATTCCCCCCCACCACCACCACACACACACACACACTTTCTTCATTTTTTTCTTGTTGTTGCATATTGCAAACTTTATCAATTCTATTTGTTGGACAGTTCTGTCATTTATTTTACATTTAATCATAGCCACTCACTACACAAAAACCAACAATACATTTTTGTATAAAGTTACCAACAATACCTATTTATAGTAAAATTGCCAACAATACATTTTTAAAACAAAATGACCAACAATACATTTTATGTGTAGCTGAAGGGATACCATTGCATTCAAAATATTTAGATTCCCACAATAAATAACCCATAGAGGTTGATATGCTGTTAAACAAAATCAACCAATCAACTTGTATCTACAGCAAGAAATCCTGAAAGAATAAGACCACAAATTTTATACAGTTTAAATTTCTTTAATGTTTTAAGAGAGACTAGAAATGATTGTATTTTATTGGATATATTTCATGATGTGTATCATGTAAAATGTCTTAAATTCAGCTAAAATCATGCATGAGGATATGACTACCTGTTTGCATATATATATATATATATATATATATATATATATATATATATATATATATATATATATATATATATTTTGCTTGGGCTCTACAAACTGATAGATCTCTCCACCCAAGCCATTGTCAATGTTAAATGATTTTACCTCCTCTTAATTACTTAGCCATCTTACGCTCTTTTCTTTTTCTTGTTACTTCCACTAACTCTACATAAATATATCATGAAGACGAACTATTGTCATTTGGGACAATCAATCGGAAATATTAGATTAATCAAGTACAGAATATTACAAAGATGTTATTCAGGCACTGCCAAGCAAGGTTGCTTCTATCACCACATGTCCTAGACTATTTGCTGTCAGGTTTCAGAAATTAGCTGTGGACTGACAGGGGCCTTCATCAACAAGGACTTCTGTAAAGATACCTGGACACCTTTTCTCCTAAGCTAAATCCACAGGCACACATTGTCTGCAAGCACTTCTTTTCCTTCAATTCTCTTTCTCTACGTGAATATTAAACATATTTAAATTGTACAGGTTGCTGTGTTTTCTTTTTCTTGTCAAAAGCTGTCACCCAGTTCTCTTGAACTCATGTGACTTAACACTCACCTCCACTCAACTTCAGATTGTACTCTGGCATAGAATTGTCGATATAATCCCTACAGAATAAAAAGGTAATGTTATTTTTTTTTTATAATCTCACACCAAGCTAGAAAATAAAGCCACTAAGACACAGAAAAAGGTAAATATTATTAAGTAGTGAGAAGTACAAAAGAAGAGGTATTAGAAGACAGAAGATAACGATTGATATTGCATTTAAGGTTTTAAAGATAAAAGTTGACTGGAAAGCAAGAATCCAGAAAAGAGTTCCACAGGCAAGAAGTGCAAGAAAAGAAACTATTAGTATAGAACCCACTTTAAAATCTGGATGCCAATTGTGCCATTCACATCATCAGACATTTCATCTAGTGCTATCAAAAAAAAAAATCTTCGCTTGAGTTTAAAGCACTTGACCTACACTGTCTTTATGGAAGCATGAACCTTGCAACGGCTAAATTGTCGTAAAATTGTATATTTATGCATTTAGATATTTGTTAGACTTTGGCATACACTGATGTAAGTGTGTATATAAGTACATAGTTTAATGATGAACCTTGCACTTATTTTTACCCAGTAAGATATTTTTCAACATAATCTCATTCCTTGTCAATGCACTTAATTCAATGATGAATGTTAATCACATAGGCTGAACATTATACAATAAAACTTTCCTATCAATAGGTCAAGCTGCATGGTTATTGATACACATCCATCCATTGATAGTTGTCAAGTGAGGAAGGAACTTCATGCTGGAAAAAGAACTGATTAGCAACCCAACTTTCATGTTGCTGAGCACATTTTTAAGATCATAAGATACACAGGTGATAACATGTTAATAATAAATACAGAAAGAAATCTACAGGAATACTTAGACAATGTAGTAAAGGAAAGCAGGAAGAAAAGACTAATCATCAATTGTAAGAAAACAGAAAATATGGTTGTCAGCAAAAGAGACAGCTCAAGACGTGAACTACGGATAGGAATTGGAAAAATCAAGTAAGTACAGAAATCTAAATATCTGGGAAGTGTTTTAACAGATGATGGAAAAATGTGATACCAAAATTTGAGAGTGAATTCAGACATAGAAAGATACCTTCCAAAAGCTAAACAATGTATTAAGAAACAGAAAAATTTCATTAGAAACAAAGAAAGCAGTGCTGGAAATTTATGTCATATCAAACCTCCTCACTAGTTATGGAACAGTTCTATCATGAATCTGATCCTTCATTTAAAAAATTAAAGAACTATTTTCAGGATTCAAGCAAGACAGTGTTATGGAAATGAATGACTATCTGTAAAGAATTATCTGGAATATTATGACCAAAAGGATAGTTACAAGCTACCCCTGATTTGGGTTTAGTGACAAGGGGTTTAGGGAAAGGGCACTTAACATTCTATTCCCCTTTTTTGTGTTGGTTTCTATCAACAATTCAATCCACCAACAACATCTACAGGGCAAAGTTATATATATATATATATTAATTATTTTATTTAAATTATTTGTTCTGGATTTACATTGAGCACTCTGGATTTTATCCTCCTTAGGTTTACCCATACGGATTACCTAGTTTTTCATAAACTAACTCTCTCTCTCTCTCTCTCTCACTCTTATATATATATATATATATATATATATATATATATATATGCACAGACACACACAATTCATGAATTGCCACATTACTATTTTCAAAAATGTTCTCATTTACAATATTCAAAATAAAACTCTAGCGTTTGCGTCAATGCACACTCCAAAATTTTGTAACTGTTAATAATAACACACTTTAAAAAAAAAAAATCTTTCAACCAGTATGACATTTATTTTCATCTCAAAAGGTATCTGAAATTACCTGGAATTGAAAATAATATCTATGCCTGAAGATAATGAATGTATTCATTGAAAGTACTAGCAAATGGACTAAACATTTAATCCATTTTACAATTTATAAAAACAAAGATCACCACATTGAGTGGTTAATAAGTTAATGCTTTATTTAATCTGTTAGCAAAGTGAATTCGCCTTTAATTGCATTAACTTTACAGATTTATTCTTTGTATGACTATATGAGTGTGTGTGTGTGTGTGTGTGTGAATATATGTGTCTGTGTGTGCGTATATATATATAGTTTGTGTGTGTGCATATATATATATATATATATATATATATATATATACAAGGGGTTACTATATATATATATATATATATATATATATATAGTAACCCCTTGTGTCTTAGTGGCTTTAATGCCTTGGTTGTGTTCAATGTGACTGATTTAAAAAATATAGCAGCAGACAATTTCCTCACAGATTAAAAGAGATTTGAGGCAACAGAGATGTGATTCCTATTTTCTTTAAATAATCCACAGACTGAAGAGGTGAATGCCAAAGAAGCTTTAAGGAAATTGGAAACAAAAATCTTATTTATACTGAGAATCAACAAGAGACAGTTGATATTTTGGGGCCATAATGAGAAAAAGGGGCTTGGAGAATTTGACACCCACAAGACATACTGAAAGCAAGATGGAACAGAGGGAAACTGCGATTAACCTTGCATAAATGAATAGCAAAACAGAGATGGGAGGGAGGATAAGATACATATTGCAAAAGGCTACAAATGTAGGAAGTTGTGGAGAGCCATGTTTGCTGACATCCAATATGTAACAACAGAAAGAACTGCACAATTGGCAATAGAAATGCTATTTACAAATGTCAATATGCCTATTTGTTTGATTGTTATGCAAAAGCAGATATCAAATTAAGTGAACCTTACCATGATTCAAGTCTGAAAGGAAACAGTATACCAATAAACCAGCATACTACTGCTGAACTATTCAGGTAAAATTATCTTTGGAATCCTAACTTTGGTCTTCTTAGTTTTTTTAATGTTTCTAATTATATCAATGAGTCAATTTAATTTTTTTCCAAATAATACCGATGCGTTAAACTAGTTTAAAATAATGAAAATGAAATTGAGCATAATTTTTATTACATTTTATTTTAACAAGACAGCCATGTGAACACAGACTTTTTTCATATAAAAAGAAACAGATGAGGTTGTTGGTTCAAATAATTAATGAAATAAAAAAAAAAACAATAAATTATTTTGAAATTTCTGTTCTAAAAGTTCATTCATGAAAATAACAAAAACAAACAAGCAAATAAAACACTTTAAAATTAAATTTGATTTCTTTTTTATATTCTTTGAGAACAACATCTGTTTTTCATTTCCTCTATAAAAAGAAATCATAAAGAAATAAATTTAAATATGTCGGTGAATGTGTTCACTGTCAATAACTAGTGTTTTAAAATTCTATATGCATGTGTAGATGAATAAAGTGTGGGGAGAATGGAAGAGATTGAAGACTTTGGTTCTTAATACCAAGAAAGTAAAAAGCTATTTCCCAAGCCTTTGATAAAGTTTGATACACACTATTTCTAAAATTTCACAGAGTTTTCTAAATTTTTTTTTCCAAGTATTTTGCATACCGAACAAAACAAAACAAAATGTGGTTGGACAGAAGAACAAGAGAGAAAAGACAGCTTTATTTTGCTGCTAGATTACCCATGACCCATTGGGTAACTGACAGTTCAGGTTACAAAACATTGAAGTTGATTTCGATATTCCACTGCAATGAAAGTTAATTTTATTATGATTCACTTAAATATTTCAATTCATTCATGTCATCATTGGTTTAGTTTACAAGTTGACGTTTAATGTTTTACTGATTGTTTAAAACATTTAATAGGAATAGAACTTCTGGGATAAACTTGAACTTTATATAAAATTAACTTAAAAATATTTTTTTTGCCAAAACATTTTAAAAATCATATTCACTTGAAAATATTTTTAAATATGCCAAAAATATTTTTAAATATTTAAAATATTGTTTGTTTAAATAAAACTGAAATATAAATAATTAATCTACAAACAACTGGACGAAACAGCAAAGCGGGATCTCTTTGTGTCTGTCTTTAACTTAAAAATGCTTTAATTAAAAAAACTGAAAAAAGTTAAAATAAAAATACTTACTGTATAAAGAATTAATATATCATGGTCACACCACACAAGCACATATGCAATCACAGACTTTAAGTATTATATATATATATATATATATATATATATATAGAGAGAGAGAGAGAGAGAGAGAGATGACCTTTTCAAAATAAACGCTTAAAACATTGACGTCAAAATAAAACAATCACTTAAAACATCATAATTATTTTTCATTGTTGTAAATGCTTCAGAAATACATGGACACAAAATCTGATATTATTCAGGAGAGACATTTCTTGACAACCCAGTAAAGTATGCAGGGAAGACAAGTTTAACCCAGGCCCAGGACAAAGTGTGTAGTGCCCGTAGCCAATGAGTTTGCTGCCCCTCACTCTACACCCCCATCACACACACACACACACACACATGTATGAGTGTGTGTGTGTATATATATATATATATATATATATATATATATATATATATAATTAAAAATGGAGAATTAAAAGATCATGATAATATTTTATTTCATTAAAACCAATATTACAGTTTTAACTCATCAGACCAAACATTTTCACAAAAATAAATGGATACCAGGCATAAAAATATTTATCTTTATAATTTATGTTAATTCAGAAATGGGGAAAAAAAGGAGGGTATGTATTCAAAATGTAGGGAGAGAAAAAAATGGAGGAGAAGAAGAGGGATATACATTCAAGGCCAGGAAGGGAAAACGAAGAGAGAGAGAGAAAGAAATATAAGTCTGTTCAAAGAGATATGTGCAAAGTCATAGGGGCCAGACATGTTAACATATTTATAGCGGATGTGCACAGCAAAGTAGAGCATGTGTCATCAAAAGAGAATAGAGAAAAGAGGGCGAAAGAAAAAGAAGGTAAGGTAAAGAGAAGAAGAAGAAGAAGGAGAAGAATAGTAGTATTATCAGGGTAAAGTAAACAAAATTATCTAAGTTACAAAGGAATATATGTAATTATATACCTACATAAACCAAACCATCAACATACATCTATAGACATATAAACACTGTACATATATGGCTCCATAATCAGAAAAACTATATATATCTTCAGTTTCTAAGTGTAAGTAGAACGATAATAACACACACAACAAAATATTTGTAAGACGTCTGGATAAACATGTGGTTGTGTAGCCGATGTAATTATTTATGAGTCCGGTTTGGTGAGGAACGCAGTTCCTTAAAGGGCATTTGAACTCATAGCTACATTACATCATTACATCGGCTACACAACCACATGTTTATCCAGACGTCTTACATTACACCTATCTGATCACAGTTCCATCAGAACACATTTAAACACACACTCAGATTTACCCGACACTATTAGGAACATACTAGTAGAAAACACTAATATATTAACTGCATCCACTTGCAAAAAAAGACTAAAAATAATGGAAGCTCTAATAATAAAAAAAAAAAAGCAACTCTTAACAATATCAACTATGAACAAAGCCACAATGTGCTAACCATATTCGGAAACTAAAAAACATCACTACCACACACTGAACATACATAGAACACACTCTACTAAGCTGATAATTGAACCATCCTTGATAATGGCTAAAGGTATAGCCAAAAGCGCTCGGAAACACAGAACATTCGGACAGTTCTTACACACTCTTTGTCCAGAAAAGAAAGCTCTTGTCAGAACACAAGAAAAATTAAATAAAAAGCTCAACTGTAGTACCTTGTCTGTCGTTTTTAATGAAACATGCATAAAGGAAGGATTGCTGCCTAAATATACAAATATATATATATATATATATATATATTAAAAAGAAGAGGGGTGCCGCAAACGTTTTTGTTTGTAATGTGGATTTATTGAAAAAATATTATACTTTGTTTTACATAATTTCGACACGTGTTTCTGGTCTGGTCTCACTTAACCGTCTTCAGGTGAAAGTGGAGATTTTTACATATTATTAAAAATAATTAATTTTTCTTCATGTTCAATGTGGAATATTCTTGATATGAGACATTCTGTTTGTGTGTGTTGGCAATCCGAATTTTCTTTCTAGAAAGAAAATTCTTGCCAACATTGACCAGACCAAAACACGTATGTAAAAAACAGACCAGACCAGAAACACGTGTCGTGAAATTATGTAAAACAAAGTATAATATTTTTCTCAATAAATCCACATTACAACCAAAAAACGTTTGCGGCACCCTCTTCTTTTTAATATACATACTTTTCTCTCGTTGGAACCACTACAACATATTTCTTTTATATATATATATATATATATATATATATGTATACACACACATACACAAACGCCCACATATATATACATACATAACCACATAGGAACACACAAACAGGCAAATATAATATATACACACACATTCATATTTACACAAAAACATATATATGTAAATACATACACATACACAAATAAAACATACATACATATGTATTCATATACAGAACCCATACATGCACATACATGTAAATAAATACACATACATTAACACACATACCCATAGATATACATACATGTGCACATAATGACAAATATATACTTAAATAATATATAAACAACATAACCAAATATCTCCAACTATATAAATGTAAAACTTATATTCATAAAAACAAAAACACCCACGCAGATACCTCAATACAAATAAACGCATATATGTTCACATATACAAAATATATATTATTCCAATTATACCAATAACAAATATAGACTTATCCAAATACCTAACTCCAAATATATATAACATAGGTGAAATAATTTGTAAATTGATGTTAAACATGCTGGAGAGAGGGAAATTTCATGAAAGGTCAGACACGAAAACAGTGACCTCATGCATTAATACATGTTAATATATTCAATAATATAACAGTTTTCAAGAGTGAGCCTCTCCAAGGTAGATTACACTTTGTAATACATTCTTCCTCAATATTGTTCCATATATATATATATATATATATATATATATATATATATATATATACAGAATGTCCTTGGGTCAGACCCAGTATACAGTGTTTCATGGTTACAGTGGCATGTCTCATAATATAATACGTTGTCAAAAGTCACTATATGAGGAAGACAGTGTTGTTTCTTCACCAGCTGTATGCAATATTGGATTGCACTACATTCACAATCTGTCATTTGTGTTATTTTTTTTGTGGGGGGGACTTTTTGCCCCTCATTATGGCTCCCAAGTGTAAGGCAGACTTGTGGGTGCCTATGTAGATGAGTTCGGCATATGTCGAAAATTGGTTTACATCGCATCATAGGAACAGATCTCAAAGTCAAGGACTCCCTATATATATATATATATATATATATATATATATATATATATATATATACACAGACACACACACACACACACACATATATATATATATACACACACACACACACATGTATGTATTAACTAGTTTGTGTACCATTATAATATTACTTTGATATACTTAAATATATTAGTATACTTTAAATACACACCAAACAGACTTAAACTTTAAAAGTAGCAGTTAAACAAAAAGCAAAATCAACATATAGGGAAAAAAAGTAGAAGCATTTTGTCATGATGAAATGGTTAACAAGCTTGTTTTGCTAGATCAATTATCAATGAGTAATTAGTTCAGTCCTCATTGGTTGCCCCATACTTTTGTCTTTGTGCCACAACTAAACTCCACTTAGTAAATCACTATGGGGGAGGGGGGAAGCAAAGTGTAACAAATTGGGACCATCTTTATTTCTAAAATAAAAATTTTCTCTGTAGTAAGTTTTCTTGCTTTTTCTATCCAGGCTTACATAATAGGCCAAAAAAGCTGCCCCCATAAAAGTGTTGCAGGGGTGGACTGCCTTCCTCTAGTTACACTACTGGGGGCAAAGCAATATTTGGGGATATTTTATAATGATCAAACCCCCAATCAAATGTGGAGAGCAAGTAGGCATGCAACCACATCGAGTGATGCTGCTGTTGTTTTGGTTGACCAACATATACTGTTTTACCAGGCGAAAGGCTTCAAGTGCCCTACAAATGAGAGAATCGAATTCATACCTTTCCCAAAATGAGCATAAATTGTTAGAATTTGAAACCCCTTCACTAAATAAGCCTCATAAAATTTAGCTGATATTGCTTTAAATAATCCTTTAAATCACTTAATATTGAATTATTTCATGACAACATGATGGCTTCACATAAGGAAATGAATTAAAATATCAAAAAATAGCCCACTACTTAAAATAGTTAAAATCTTCTTACCTCGAATAATATGACCGAGTCTTGAACAATGCAGTAATTAAATTCATATTAACTAATTATTTACAGTAAATTAATTAATTATTATTATTATTATTTCTTCCATTGTTGCTTCTTTTCTGCTGAAAAATTTCACAAGCAGAAACTTTTATTCTGCTGCAGAAAAACTTCCACCCATCTTAAAAAAAACTTCATCCTAAAAATCCCCAATAAAATGAAACAATTTCAATACAACTGCTTGTTTCACTCTTCTCAACTGATAGCATTAATATTTTCTCACATGACTGTTTATAAACAAAAGAAAAATACATTTTCTCAGCATATTTGCAGAACTTGGTGAGAAAGCCATACTAAATCAAGAAGTGTTTTAAAGAAAACAGAAGAGAAAATTATGTAAAATTCTCCAAATTGAAACCTGTGATATAAATCGATTTCCATGTTTTCTAACATAGCTTGAGAAAATAATTGAAAGTTAAATTATTTTTCAACAATGAAATTGTTTGCAAATATATCGTTCCAGTAAGTGCCAGTGAATTGCCAGGATGACAAGGACCTGATTAAGCACAAATCTTTGCATCAGCATCGATAATTTGTGAAGATCTTATCACTTTTTCAATCAAAATTTCTAGCCAATGTCTAAATGCATCAACACAGACTGGCACAAAGAACAACATTATTCAGTGCCAAAATTTTTGACAAGTCACAAAAAAAAAAAAGTTTTGATTTTCTCAGATTAGTTTTGGCCTGGCCCAAGGCAAAATCTTAGGAACATCCAATGATAGTCAAGCTCACAATCGATAACCCGCAAGATTAGCCAACATGTTCTCTTCGCAGGGTATAATATCCAAATATATGATTCAGCTATCACAGATTTGGACCAATAAACACATAGCAAAATAAATCATAGATTTTCCGACTGTTTTTCCATCAGATTAATGATTCTGCCAGATGATCGGAGATCAAGTAAATATAAATATGATTGACCATTCCATCATCACCTGATTATAATCAGCACTTTTAGCACATTTCATATTTCGATTACGGTCACAATACTAATGCCCTTAAGAAAATCATGAATTCATCTCTTTTATCAGGCAAGGTCAAATAGGAGGGTAGACTAGGTTCTTCAGCCTTGGTTGGAAACTATTCTAGGAGAAGGAAAATTTTGAATTCAAACCTGTAAATAATAGAGAAAAAAGACTCTTTAGTCAAAACAAGGTGTCTTGGTCAACTCTGATTTCAAAATGAATCTAAAGAGAGATAGGCTCAGTCAGGTGATCTTACCCTAAGCACATTCACTGCTGTTACTGTTATAATACATGTGGCATCCCAATGACCCTGATGAACCAATACCACACACGTTGCACAACTTACGCATTGTACAGATGCTATGTCCAGTTTATTTCCTCTTCTCTTGGATCAATATGAAGGAGCAGGGCTTACAGAGGGTGTCTCAAAAATCACCTCAGTATTTAAAAATATCAGTTTTTCATACTTTTCCATTCTTTTTTTTCAGAACTTCTATTAACCCGGGGGGGGGGGGAACACAACTGAAGAAAGAAACAAAATCATAGAATTTTATCTAATTTCATAAAATTACAAAATTTAATGGTGACCACATTCTCCTGGTTATTTTTTGATTGGGGTGGGGATACCTTGAGGAGTGGGTACAAATTGCAGACAATTGTGCACAGTTAAATGGAAACATATTTCCAGTGTTTGAATTTTCATTCTGTATAAAACTATTCTTGAATAATAAAAAAATGTTGACAGTAAAAGATTTTTAAATCCCTAGATTACTCCTGGGACACACTGTACATTAAATCTCTTTGCAACGGAAAGTATTCATCAATTGTAACAGTATTCGGTAGAATATTTCCAAATTTTCAAAATAATTCAAGGGGAAGTTAGTGGACAAGAGATCAGTGGAATATGATGGATGTAGAAAAGTCTTGTGCTCCAAGTTAGTGAGTTTCTATAGTGTCATCCTGGCAATATATGGCCAGGTATTGTCCTGAATTAGAATTGGACTTTCTAGATTAACCAGTACTGGTCACAGATTGCTTAGCTGAATGGATATTTCATATAAGGTAACCCAAAAAAGTCCTTGCCTATTTTACGTCATGTTGGAAGAAGTGATCACTGATATGCAAATGAGTGTGTCACATGCTGGGAAAAGGGTGGGGGTAAAGGCCATTACTCTTGATCAATGCATGTGTGTTACACACACACATCAGTCATAGCCATAGTGATGAGGAAATATGGCGTGGTCAAAGCAGCTCATTCATGGTTGTCTGGTTTAAGGTGAACCTGTTTGAAGCAACATCAAGTCTTGCTGAATAGGTCAAGCCTTTGGCGATAATGCTTGGAATGAATGCATCACCAGGTATTGGTTCCAGAAGATCAGGTTCCCTTTGCGATAAACCCTGCAATGGCCGGCCACAGATCCTGGATGATGAGGTCCTAAAGACAGCAATAAAGGAGGACAACAACCAAATCTGACGAACACTTCCATGTTTCTAATGAAACAGTCAGACTTCACCTGCACTGCATAAGGGAAGGTGTAAAAGTTGAGCAAGTCGGTTTTGAAAATGATTGACATAAGGCTAACAAAGAGGACTCTTTAATCATTAGGAGTGAGTAATATATTACATTATTTTCCGAACAACCATATTATATATATATATATATATATATATATATATATATATATATATATATATGTATATTTAGAGAGAGAGAAAAGATAGAGAACAACATAACTCAAAAAAGAGGGACAAATTCCGTCTGTATGTAACACGTGGTTCAGCTGGGGGCAAAGAAGACTTCATGGAGGAGAAACAAGACATGTCTTGTCAAGACAACATCCCATGGTTGAAAATAGGAAAAAAAAGAGTAAGTGTTGGAGTTCTTTCCTTTTATGCTACTTTATACAATGCCACCTAGTGAGTGTTAAAAGAGAAGTCTCCTGACAGATATGCTGGGTTAATCGCATGACTACTAGAATTTTTAAAAATTAAAATAAATGCTTTTATGCATACATTCGGAACTAATAAATAAATACAAGAATATGCTGTTGAATCTGAGGATATGTTTGCTCCAGTGTCGAAGTATACAAATATTTCTTTGATCAAGACCCCAGTAGCATGAAGTACTTGATAAAAGGACACTTAACACGTGCACATTTAATATCAAAGTAAAAACTTGCATTTCCCAGAAACGGTCACCCAAGTAACTCGGACATTTGCTGCAGGCAAATTGCAGGTGGTGTCTCTAAAGTTTGGACATCATCCAGTTGTTTAAGAAATGATGTTCTCATCAGTAAAACTTGGGAATCTGCACAGATTATCTCAATATAAACCCTTTTCTATAACACTCATTAATATACTTACGTTTCCCTCATCATCTTAAGGATTTTGCTTCAAAGTGTCCCATGAATATGTCACTGTGTTTTAGTTGACTTCATCATTCAAATATCAACACAATCACCACTTTATGTTTTAAGAATTTTTAAAAAAAATCTACATAATATAGTGATTTACTAAGCGAAACCTAGATGTGGCACAAGGCTGAAAGTATGGAGTAACTCGCGAGGATTGAACTCACTACTCAGTAATTGATAAAGAGAGACAAGCTTGCTAGCCATTGTACCACATTGAAGTGTTCATAGAGATTTTCTAATTTCAGCTTAGATGTTGTATAAGGTTGAAAGTATGGAGCACCCAGTGAGAATCAAACTCACTACTCAGTTGTAAGTGATCTAGTGAGACAAGCTTGCTAACTGTTGTAAGTGCCTGATCTACATGGATTTTTGGATGTTGTGGTTTTGTTAAGAGAACACTTATTTTACTGATCTTGCGAGCTATTGATTGTGGGTTTTATCTTTAGAAGATGCTCTTTAATGTGCCAGTATGAAATTAATTCTAGAAGATCAAAACTTGTTTTTATGAATATTGTTGTTGCGTAGTCAGAAAGTAAAAACATCTGAATGATATTTGTACTTTGGCTCAGGACACATTGAAACATTTTGACAGTGGGTAGAAATGTTGGTTGAAAGAAGTGAAAAAAACACCTTTTTTTAGGTGATAAATAATCAAGAACACATGACCTTCGCTTGAGTGCCATTAATTTCCTCTGTGCAAAATAGGGGGACACAGCTTCACTACAATAGATGTTACTGTTTTGGTTTCTGTAGCAAGAAGGTTTTTACTAGGTGGAGTTTGCTTGTACCTGGTGCATTATTCACCTGGGATTGGTTGAGTCGACCCCGCCAAACAAACCCACTGCACCTGAATGAAAACTGACCAAGTTTAGCCGAAGTTATATTCATTTTCAGATATGCAGATTCATAGTAGAAGTTTTAATAGGGATTTGAATTCACAAGATGTCCGCAGTCATAT
Organism: Acanthosepion pharaonis; assembly: GCA_903632075.3. NCBI lineage: Eukaryota > Metazoa > Mollusca > Cephalopoda > Sepiida > Sepiidae > Acanthosepion > Acanthosepion pharaonis. The sequence goes on along the minus strand of CAHIKZ030000757.1, from coordinate 1,279,848 downwards.
GTTTACACACTTTTTAGGAAATTCCGAGTTTCCTTCTCCTGGACTGGTTGCTACCCAATCTGTCCTGCTATAGCTGGAGGGTGGGGTGGTGAGAGAGATGGATTCACAAGGGTATTAGCATGTAAGTGAATGTAATGAAATTGAGTGGAATTTGAACTTGACTCTCAGATTTCTCAATCCAAGCCACTTTCTATTACTTCTCAGTGCTTCCACAAGGTGGACTTTCAAACTGCACATCCAAACTGATTAAATTCAGAGTATTCCTTCTCCGAGGCTTGTTGCCAATCAGGACTAAAGAGCCTATTATGCCCTGCTATTTAATGCATTACTTGCGATGGAGAAGAGATGGATTCACTGTTTTCCCACAGGTTATATGAAGGGAGAGGAAAGCAGGCAGAGTCAGGTATTTACTGGATAGATACACAGGGAAAGAACCATTTTTTTTCAGCATCTTTAGTGATAGATCATATGTACAAAATCCACTTCATGTCTTGCTTGAGTCCCAATAGGCTCTCAAGGCATAGAACCTTTCAGAGAGGACATCCATTCATCACGATAGATGAAAATTCAGGCTCCTCTTGATGATGATGCAATGCAACCAATGTTTGGTTTGTTTTTTTTTTTTAATAAATGAAATAAATAACAAATGTTGTTTTCAAAGTTAGTAATAAAATTACAAATTTATTTTTTTTAATTTGAAAGCTTTTAATTAGTTTATATTCTCAATTTCGGTTAAACTTTTTGAATAGAATAAGAAAGCTAAGTTTGTCTTATCAAAATAAATAAATAAATGACAAAAATAAAAATAAAATCCCCCAAAATGTTAAATTTAGTTTTTGCTGCTTTAAATGAATTTAACAAATAATTGTTACTTGAAATAAATAAGTGACTTATAGAAATAATTAGAAACGTTAAAAAAAATTCTAAAATCCCAGTTAGTATTCCAAAAATAATTTTGTCCAAATATCTCAGCAGCAATATATTTATATTGGTGTAATGGCATGTTTCTTGCCTGTTTATCGAAGTTTAAAGGAATCAATCAAAGGGAGATGAATTGCTTTAGCTTGACAAAACAAATACAGTGACAATGGATTTTATATCATGAAATGCTTTTATATTTTCAGCTTCCTTTCGAAAAACTCATTTCTTGTTTAGCTGAAAATAACAAATTAAAAAATTAACACTTTTATGAGACATTTCTTTATTTTCTTTCTATCAACCTACCTATCTATCAACCAATTCAATCTATTCAATTCAACTTTTTTAGGCTAAAGTTAATCCAGTGGAGAGCCACTCAAGGTAGAGAGTTACTGTTAAAGTGGTTAGGATTAATGCAGTATAATATAAATAAAAAAGGAGGTGAAATGAAGTGAAGATTATAAGGTGAACTAGACAACCCATAAAACTGCTGGGTTCCTTTTTAAAGCAGTTCATGATACAAAATGATGAGGTAACAATATTATACAATTTTATTAATTACACACATTTTAATTTGTATTTGTAATACCAGTTATTGTAATAAGTATTATTACTTACATTATACAATACTATTTAAATCAAATGCAATAACAAATTGATAATAATTATATTTTTTATTATACATACTTGTTTCTTACTCATATTTTTTCAAAATACATAACATCTGTAAACCAGCATGCATCTCTTTATCAAGTCATGTGACACAGTTTTCCAGCCATACAGATTGCCTTTTACAATGACACACTCATATAACATCTTCGTGTACTTGCCAAATATCCGAGGTATTTGTTTATAAAAAAGTTCTAATGTATTGCAGTGAATTGTATAAATATATGTTGTTATGCATATGTAAATTAATTTAACAATATTGCTATTATATATATATATATATATATATATATAAAATGAAGGTTTTTTATTTTTCAAACACATAATAGTTGGAATATAATATGCAAGCATTTGTTTATATATGCAGATTCATATAAGATGTGTATCGAAAAGAAATGCTGAATTTACTATTAAAAATGTTATAAAAATGGCCCTTGCTCAAGAACCCCTTGTCTAATTTTAATGAAATCTGGTACTGCCCTTGGTAGAGCTTCAAGATACAAAATGCTCCTAAATTGGTTGTATCGTTTAAGCTGTATCTTGGGAATGCAGATACATACAAAATTAGAGTTTTACTATTATATAGTTAGATAACAATTGACTTGAAAAGATTAAGATTGTAGTGTTCAGAGAAGCATCTCCACGGGAGTCTATTTTACAAAGCAGCAGTTTTTGGTAAAAAAAAAAAAAAAGAAGCTGTTCAAGTGGCACTTTCTCTTCATTGTCTTCCTTTTTTCTTTTTCTTTTTTTTTCTTTCCAGCCTCTGACTTCATTTGGTCATCATACTGTTCTTTCTTGCAGATGTAGAATGAAACATTGCCACTGGTTGCTGCATTAAATAATTCACATTTAATAAAGTTTTATTTCTTAAAATGTTCCAATTTCTTTCAAATGATCAGATGAATTCACAACATGGAAAATTATCTGGAAATAATTTAAAACTAACAAGTCGTCTTTAAAAGATCCATTTTCTTTTTTTTCTTTTCCTCCCACCCTTTTCTTGTTTATTTATCTTGTTCAAGCATGCTCTTCTGTGCAATTTCATTATTTAGTTTATTATTTGGAAATCTCGACTTGCACCAGCCAAAGTCTCAGCTGCTTGGCAACTTGCTTGGAATATTTAACAAAATAAAAATTAGAAATATTCTTTCCCATTCCCCAGTCTTTTCTTTCATTTTATCTCCTTTCAGGTTTCATTAATTTTTATATTTGAATTCTTTCTCATTTTCTTTTTATTCATCTTTTTTTATTTCTTTTAAATAAAAGTAACATGTGCATGTACACTCTCATGTAATACACAAATGTGTATACACACTCTCTCTCTCTCGGTTTCAGACATATACATGTATATGTGTGTAAATAAAATATAATTTGGTTATAAGTTTGTTGGCTTCGAGCATTTTCGGCTAAAGTGTTAGCCATTTTCAAGGATTATTCTCATTATATTTCTGTAGTAAATGGTAGGACTATTAATTATGAACATGGACAACAATATACTGAACGTGTTTTGAAATGAAGAATGTATCAACTTTCGGAAACTTTTATACCATCTACCTTATGTTACAGCAGTGTAACAACAAAAAAAGCTATCCTTGAAAATGGCTAAGACAGTTGTGCACGCACACATAAAACTCTTTGATAATGGTTTATGAGAGTCAAAAATGCTCAAAAAACAGTGAAAAATTTATGTTCAAGTTCTCCCTGGAAACTAGAAGAAAGTTTTCCAAGTGTATAAAAATTAAATAACAATAAAATAACAAACTTCATTTGATCTTCAACCAAACTTGCATAAATTTCATACACGCACATAAAATGACGATATAAATTTTTAGATATCAAGAACAATATTGGAGGGAAAAATGTCTGACAAAATGGGAAAAAGTTTCCATGAAGTCCTAAAGAAAATGAACAAATCACACAAAGGTTTTTTTACAATTTACCATATGTTTTTCACCAATATATTACTATAAGAGTTATTTTTCATGGATACACATATTTGAGTTGTATTTCTAGTTTCATATCATATATATCTATCTATCTATATATATATATATATATATATATATATATATATATATATATATATATGTATATAAATAAAAAAAAAAGAACAGTAAGATATATAATCCAGTGTTCTTATAGATATTTTTATTTTTACAAAATAGTGCTCAATGTAAATTTACAGAGCATTAATATTAGAAATTAATTGGTTTAAAATATGTTTTTTTTCGCTACACATTTCTAACCATGTTTCAAAAATGGAAGCTAAAAGCCACGAATTTAATTTTGCAATTAAAATAAAGACATTAGTTCCATTTCATCCTCAAGTGAATTTTGGAGTCCAAAATTCGCTTGAGGATGAAATGGAACTAATGTCTTTAATTTAATTGCAAAATTAAATTCGTGGCTTTTAGCTTCCATTTTTGAAACATGGTTAGAACTGTGTAGTGAACAAAAACATATTTTAAATCAATAAATTTCTAATATATATATATATATATATATATATATATATATATATATTTAAATTACCATTGATCCTTAAATGCATGATGCTACTCAAAGTTTCATGCACTTAGCAATCATCAGATACTGGCTTCTGCCTGTTTAGGCCTCATGATTTCATCACACATGAAACTGAGTCTTATCATGCATTAAGTAGCAAAAAACTTATGTATGTACACATACATACATACATACACAAACACCCATATATATATATATATATATATATACACACATCCATATATAGATACACAACCATATATATATGTATATATATATATATACATACACATCCATATATATATATATATATATATATATATATATATATATATATATATATATATATATATATATATCCATATATATATATATATATATATATATATATATATAAATTAATTGATTTAAAATATGTTTTTTTTAGCTACACAGTTCTAACCATGTTTCAAAAAAATGAAGCATGGTTAGAACTGTGTAGCGAAAAAAAACATATTTTAAATCAATTAATTTATAATATATACATACGTATACATACACACTCATATATATATATATACATACGTACATACACACCCATATATATATATATATATATGTATATATATATATATATATATACATACTATATATATATATATATATATATATATATATATAATTATTTTTTATAAAAAAAATTTATAACATAAATATGTTATAAAATTTACTTAAAAAATAGCCATTTTGTTTCAATAACCTCGGTGTCTTATCAAATGATAATGTTGAAGATAAAATAAATGGTTTTAAAAGTTTCAAATTAATTAATGATCCTTCGCTAGGGGAAAACATTGTTACAAAAGCTAGAATGACCAATCAAAACCCAAGTATAGGAAGATTCAATAGCTTGACAACGAAATCATGTTATAATAGCTATTCAGATCTTTAAAATACAGGTAATATTAAAAAGAATTTATTCTAACCAATAGTTATTAAATTATATGATAAAATTTGATATTAAAATTAAAATCTGCCAATTTTAAAATCCAAATTTAATCACTATTAAGTTTAAAAACTATAAAATTACTGAGGAGAAAAGAAAAAATACATGTTATTCAATTTATTTCTTCGTTGAAATTACGTTAGAACAGACACTACAATATCCGGTCATTTGACAATACATGTATATATATTTCTATTCAAAGTGTGTGAATGGGATCTTAAACTCATGCACAAATCAACAAAAACACAATCAGATTATAATACATAAGTACCCAGACATATTTAGATATATATACACACAAAAAAGCGACGAGACAGGAACATCTCCACAGCCCTTTATGAAAAAAGGAAACGGGGAAACCAACACCTACACACACACACAATTAAATGCACTCTCCATACACATAGACACTGATAAATACATGTACACACATCCACAGACATTGACCTTGACAATCAGATACCAAAACCAATAAATATCTAAGACTTAAAGTATCATTAAACAAATGCTAGCCACTTATTAAAATATAACTTAAGCGAGCAAATATAGAAAGATAAAAATGGTTAAAAATAATATTATCTAATATATTAAAACGAAAATTCTACAACCACAAATATCAATAAAAACATATTTTAATCATATAAGTTGATAATAGTTTCATTATATATTAGACGAAGGAAAACAGGATAAAGAAAACCTACAGAAATAAGTGTACTGTCATACGTATATACATATATACAGATATATACACATGGCAGCAAACACAAACTAACACACATATAGATACATACATACATACATATATATACATATATATACACACACAGAAATACATACATATAAATATATAAAAATAAACATATATGCACATATACATATCTATGATAACAAGTACACATACACATACATACATATAAACATGTATACACACATATATACACACACTGATGCACACATACTCACATATATAAACACATATATACACGCACCAATACACATATGAACATATATACACACATAAACTAACTACTGTGGCAGTAATGACATACCAAATTTTCCATACCTACACATACACACAAATAATCTCATATATAATAGGTGTCAACACACACATATACAACCACAAACATATATATATATACACATACATACATATCTACATATAAACATATACATAAATATACCTATCTATAATAACAAGTACCAATATATACGTACATACATATAAATACGACATTCAACCAAATACATATATAAAAGCACATACATATACATACATAAACATACATCTAAATACATGCACACACCAATATACATATACCCTAACATACATATATAAACACATTCATACAAACAGAAACATACGTAAATATAAATTTATATACACAATAAAATAGGACACATATATATTTATATATATATATATATATATACGCACACATGCACACACGCATATATATATATATACACACACATACATATACACACACATATATATATACATATGTACAGTGGCACAAAGCCAAAATTAGGGGGCACCCAGTGAGGAACGAACTCACTACTCAGTCGCAATTGATCTAGCGAGCCAAGCTTGCCAATCATTACACCGCCTCGAGGTGTTTATATATATATATATATTTATTAAGAAATTTTTATTTATGTTTTTAAATACTTGTATCTATAAAATAAACAACGTTAAACATAAATAAAAATTTTTTTAATAAAAAATTGTAAAAATTTTCTTAAATATATATATATATATATATATATATATATATATATATATATATAACCTCGTCCATTTATTCCATATATATATATATATACACATATATATATATAAATATATATATATATATATATATATATATATATATAGAAAAAGTTTCAAATTAAAAATATAATGTTTTATTTTATAAAGTATTTATTTATTTATATATATATTTGATACAATTTTTCATCACAACTGTTTGTTACAAATAAATTAAAATTACACATAAACATATACATATGGAACGTCACTGTTCAGATATTAAATCTAACTGTCATAAATATTTTAAAAAATATTTTTTTTCTATATCTTCAATTGTTATCTGTTTTAAAAAACACCTAAGTCCCTTTCAACCCTAATTTATGGATTTAATTTTAAAATCTATGTGTTTTTTTTTTGTCCATGTCCATCGTTTTCGTCATATTGAACTGAATTTGTATTTTAATGAATTTTGTCTTGAAAATGGTTTATTAAAACCGAAACGTCTGACGTCGACAATTCTT
>CAHIKZ030000757.1:1227500-1267500 GCA_903632075.3 Acanthosepion pharaonis | reverse complement strand
TGTTGGAATTTTTGGGTACCCTGGTATACTAGTGAGCCAGCCAAAATGAGCTGACTCAGTTTATAGTTCACCAATAGAAGGGTTAACCAATCAGAAGGCTCAAAATATTCAATGCGATGTGTATAAAGGTGGCCATGTTTTTCCCGAATATTCACTGCCAGCCTTTGATGTCGAAGACTGAAGAATTACGGAACAGCTGCTGGTGGTATTGGCGATATAGTCTGACTCGTGAGTGTTAATCTTTAACATTGTTTCATTGAATAGATTACGTACTGTGCTGTATTCTATATTCATAGACTATGGTGAACATGGTCAACACCTTTTTCTAATGACCATGCATTCTGTATTCTAGCAACTGATGTTTAATTCTTTTTGCTCGCTATCCTTCACTGCTTCCTGTAGGAGTTCTTGTAGTTTCCTTTCTATGTTTGCTATCAACATTGTCATCTGCATATCTTATATTGTTAAGATTGTAGCCTCCAATAATGAACCCAAGTAAGATTACTAATTCTTTCAGAATCATCACACTGGTTAGGTTGAATCAGTCCGGTGAGAGACACCCCATTATTGTTTTGTATATTTATTGAATTCATTTTCTATCCATATGCAGGTGGCATGTTACCATTATAGACTCTGGATTATTCTAATATCCTTGCAAAAGATGTTATGCCTACATAGCAGTTGCAACAGTTCTCTGTAACGTACTTTATCAAAGACTGCTAATTACAGTTTGGTCTTATATTCTGGTAAACTTCTTGTTTAATGTTCAGGAATTACATGTATGAATGCGCAAACGAAATTGATATGGTAAAAGTTCCGTTTTTCACATTCTTCCATTGCATGAAAATACGATTTTTATCTTAAGTTGTATGTCAGTCACTTTTTCAGTGATATTTCTGCTTATACTTACAGTGTTTCGGCCATTGTAGTTCCAGGCTTCTTCAGGTATTTGTTGCACTGAATAACCTTCTCAGAATTTTTAACCAAACCTTTCATTCAACCCATGGAGTTAGAGTGTTCTCGTTAAACTTTCCATGGCTCGGGGATAAGATGCATTAATTAATACCCCCACCCCCAGTCATAATCAGTTTTGCATCTGTCGTCTGTTCATTCCTTTGAACCATCTACTTTCCCCCCGACTGAATAAATGATTTGGTTAAAAATTCTGAGAAGATTATCAAACACAACAACAGACACTTAATGAAGCCCTAAGTGTACAACGGCCGAAAAACAACCAAGATGAGTATACTAATCCGAAGGAAGCGCAAGATAACAATGACTGAATGGTTTTTGTTTTTTTTTACGGCTTATCAACATTTTGCACGTTCTTTAAAGTCAGAAAATATTTTTAAATTGTAAAAATCTTATGGAGATAATAATGATTTACTGATACAAGTTCTACTAATTAACCCATAGCTGGGGGGAGAAGAGATGGATTCATACCTTTCCCAAAGGTACTTGAGGAGCATAAGTGAATATAATGAACTCAACTGGAACTGGAACACAGCACTCCAATTAATAATTCCGAGCAGTTATCCATCACACCACCTGTTATTTATGAGGAATTGGCAGGACGTAACAGTTGTGCTAACTAACGGAGGGAGGGATAAGCACAATTATAAAGATAATAATAGTAGTAACTGTAAAAATTTCATGGTTACAAATGAAAAGATTTGAAATTGACAACTTTTTCCATACTTCTATCTTTCATTTTCTCAGTGAAACCAAGTAGCTTCTTTGATGCCTTGTCTTCACATCAAAATGAAATAGTCCATTATTTATGAGGTATTAACAGATGTTAAATACCTCTATATTTCTTTTGTTTTCATTGAACCCAAGAAGGGACAGGTGCAATTATTATATGACTAGAAAGACTCATGAATATTTCACTGTTTTCCTATTTTTTTTTAGATTCTGATGAATCTTAATTCTCAAGTTCATGATTGAGTCAGCTCAAGGCAAGATTTACAAAAATAAAACATCTGTAAAATTTCCCCAATCGCATCGTTAAATATTTGAGCTTAACAACTTTAAGAAAGTGTTGCAATAACAATCCTAAATATGAATTCTGGCTATTATTTTAAGACGTCTGAGGAGTACAAAATGAAAAGATTTGAAATTGACAACTTTTTTTCTATTTCACTGAAACATACATTAAACATTTCTATCTTCCCTTTCTTTCTTTCTTTCTTTCTTTCTTTCTTTCTTTCACTGAACCCAAGTAGCGGCTCAGATATGTGTTTTGTTTATTAAAAGAGAATAGCCCATTATTTATGAGGTATTGGCAGGACGTAACGGCTGTGCTAACTAACAGAGGGACAAGCCCCGTACTAATTCCTCATGTCAAAAATTCCGATATCAATTCAAAATATTGTAACTATAACAACCAAGACGCGGATAAGAACGTGAATAAATCCGTGTCGAATAATGAATAAAGATTTCAAGTTTTTCTACGGAATTTTTTTTCCGGTTAATCATCAATACAATTTATTTTAATTACGTCTCCTAGTTACACTTGTAACATTCTGTTAGAGAAATTTAAGAGACACATTCTTAATAAATCGTAAAATATGAAACGAATTCAACATAGAACATTTGTAATAATGATGACGGGGACTGTGTCATAATAGAAATTATCAGCGCTTCGCCTGGGTTCGTTTAGAAAACACGCACGGTACGTATCTGTAGCAACGAGGCCAGCATTTCAATCGGCGTGAAAGCATCATCAGCTGCCACCCACGACGGCGACCACGACGGTAACGATTTCAACTCGTTTGTTGTTGCAAGCGGCTAATTGGAATCTTTTCTTCTTCTTCAATAGTATCTGTTAGTAGAAGTTACAAATATCATTATGAATACCGTATGAGTGAATTTCATTTGCAACATCTCAAATGCATCTGAATTGCAACAATTTCCGAATTTGCAATTTTAAGTGATTTGATAAGAAGGAAGTGTTATCTTTGGGCATCAGGTAGATAAAAACAAATTTGAATTTATTTTATAGCTTTTGAAAAACTTAAAAAATAAAATAAAATAAAAAAACAATAAACAATTTTCAATTTTTCAAAAATCTAATTTATTTGCTTCCGCTAATGTCTCCAATCATTTAAATCCGTTTAATGGGAGTGCGATTATTAAATTATACAGCGTTATTCAATGTGTTCTATTAATGAAAGAATATCATCTACGTGTTGTAATGTTTTGCCTGTGTCTCCATCTACACAAGGAGATCAAAATCCAACATTAGAATGTTAAACGAAACGAAAACATTAGAGAAATTCTAATAAAACTCAAAATATCCAATCCACATATTTGTTTCAATAATTTCACCCCAAGCAAAAGCGATAAAACCACTTAGGCTCAAAGAGTCACTGAGTGTGAAGGGTTGATTTCATTTTGCGACTAATAAATACTTTGTGGGATATTTAAAGCCGAAATATACCTTTTTGATTGTAAGAATAATTTATTTTTTCCGGGTAAATATTACATTAACAATCTTTTTAGAATAACAATCATTTTGCAAGATACAAGTCCCACTATTTAACCCTTGGAGAGGTGCTTTATTCATAACGTTCTCTCGGTTGGTTGGTTGGTTGGGTTTGATGGCATATCAACCACTGTAACGTTCTCTCGGGTATTTGCGCAGAAGTCAATGTAACGAATGCGACTGGAATGAAAACTCGGCTCTCCGGATTGTGAAGGAAACTGAGAAAAACTTTCTTGAGGAGAAAGGACAATAAAAGAATAGGAATCAAGGAGACAGAAGATGACGATTGACGTTGCATTTAAATTTTGAAAGATTGTAGTTAAAAAAGCAAGAAGTCGAAATAGAGTTCTACAAGCGAGAAGTGTGAGAGAAGAAACTATTAGAATAGAACTTGCGATGAAATCGAGCAATTTGAACTGTAAAATGAAGAGACCTAACTACCAATCTCGTACGGCGCTTAAATTCATAGATTCTAGCTACCAAAGAACAATTGCTATGGCATATTTATAGAAATGATAGAGGAAAGGAACGTTACGGCGATGGAAAAATGATTGAAGCCGAAATACCAGGTCAGGACCGATAACATGGCAAGTTCTTCTTTGGATTTTATCAAGTATCTCTCGATACATAATACCAGACCAGGCGAAGCAACAATATTCAATGAACGGACGAATAGTAGACTTAGAATGGTGCAAGATAAACCAAGCCCTATTTTGTCTCTTTTTCCATTTTCCCTTTCAGCGGCCGCTACCTTCAAGGCCAGCTCGAAGGACTACTCACAACCCTTGCTGCAGAAGACACGTAGCCTGTCCTGGAAGCTTGAGCTGAGATTTCTCGTTCTTCGTGAGAACAAGCGGAGAAATCTCCCTTCGAGACACTTACCCAAAGGACGTTACTACACACAACCCTTGCGGCAGAAGACGCGAAGTAGTTCTGGCAGTTTCATTTCTCGTTCCTCGTAGGAACAAGCGGAAAAATCTCTCTCTACGAAACACTGACTCAAGTGGCGAAAACTGATAACTGGGAAAATTCCACTATTTCGAATTCTCTTTTCAACCACGAATAAAAGCTGTTAAACAGTTATTTCAAGCCTTGGATTTGTTCATTCCACTCTATACACTTCCAAGCAAACACATACACACAGGCAAGCGTGGAAACTCCTACATGGGCGAACGCGTGGTATGGTTATCAAGTACTTTCCAAAAGTTACACACGCTGGAATCACCGCCCAGGCCAATAACATCAACTTCCTGACAAACCGACCATGCTAAGATTCGAATGCTAGCATTTTAATTACTACACCATGAAAATTTTAATATAATAGAAAAACAATAGCCTTTCTTTTCTATGATTTTTGTTTAATTGCCTGTTAACATTAATATATTATATTCTTTTTTATCACTTTAGTTTAAATGTCATTTTTACTGGATAAATTTGAGTAGACGCTTCGTTTATTTTAAACAGTATATTTTCGCCTACAAGTCTGTATATTCGAGAAATCTCGTTAAAGAAAAATATGCAACCTCTTTAATACGATTGTTACAAGAATGCAGCTTGTGTTTATGTAGAAAACACGTGTCTCCTGATATATTTCCCCCATAACAATTATTACGAACTAGAACATGAGTCCGAGCAATAAATGAAGAACACAAAACAGTATATAAAACAAACGACAATAAAACTATACAATGACAATAAAAGGAGAAAACATTTAAAGACTAATTATATAGAAAACATTTAAATTAGAAAATTTGTGTGTGTGCGCGCGTGTAGGCCAACGTGATAGACACTCGTGTGTTTGAGTACAAAAGGTCCGAGAGGAAAGTAATACACTGTTGTGGTACGATCCACCTAATTTACATAGTGGAGTACCGACCATATAAATATGGGTTGGTACCGGGAAGACGAAGGAAGTAACAAGAGATCCAATCCAGAGACTCTGCCCGACTGCGATTAAGTCAACCCATTCTACAGGAACGGTCTTCCCAAGAATATACCAAAACTAACTGTAAAATTTACAGTTAGTTTTGGTATAAAGTACACAATATTTACAGTGTAAATATTGTGTACTTTTTCCTTGTTTCAATACATTTTGTTTACGTACATTTTGTGTTGTATTATTATTGTTCCATGCTTATCCAAGCTTCAACATACACTGAAACTAAAGTTAACACTAAATTGAAAAGTAATACACTGAAACGAATGTGGACACTTTTTCCCCCACGTACGACTACATCTTATTGTCGGAGTTAACGCCTCCTTAATTTCCTCACTGTTCACTAGGGGTCGCTCTCCCTACACTATAAATACTGGGCGATTTTTTGCCTCGTTCTCTTTTTCATTTCTTCGTTTTCAGCGAACACATCTACAATGTAAACTCTCACAGAAGATTGCGTCTTAGTGGGAGACGCCATGAACATTATACACACATACACGTACATACGAACATTCACCAAAATACAAGCTCTTTACGTTCACACACAAACGCAAATGTTAATGTCTATGTCCATTGTAAATTTTGTATGGTATATACATATCGGTCTTGTTGGTTTTCTTTACGCTTTTTTATGGTGGATTCAATCTCTGAGTCCACCATGTTCTTGTAATGGATCTTCTAGCAGGAATAAACGCACGTGTTCCTAATTTAACAACACGTAAACCCACGGTCCGCTATATTATCGTCGGAGCTGTGAAAGAGGAGAGAGAATGACTGAGAGAATATTATTCCCTATTTATAGTCTTAAGGAGCGTCCCCTAACGATGTTTTTTTAGTAAAGTCAAGTGGGGAAACTCCCAAGATCTCACGAATATTCAAGCCAGTAGACGAAATATATATATACTGTTTAAAATAAACGGAACGTCTACTCAAATATGGGTATCCACTAAACAATCAATAATAAAAATTTGCCAGATTAATAAATAAAAAATTGATTACTATTTTAGAAATTGCAATATCGTATTCTCTTAGGTAGATAGTAGTCTTCTGCTTACGTTCCACGTGGACACAAAAATTGGGAATTAGTTCTTAGTTTGTCTAGTGTAATGAAGAATGTCACAATTTTTATTAACTCAAGCGAACTGGGCTCGCATATCATTCCTGAGAGATGGTTGAATTTTTTTCAATAACAAAGTTATTTTTAACTTCTTTTTCAGTGTCGAAAATAGTAATAATAATAATAAAAAAAAAATGCTGAAACTAAAAATTAAAAAAAAAATCAAAACAAAATGTTGTTCGTTTCCATCTCATCATATAATTGAGCTCTCTACCGGCACCAGCTATTAATTAAAGGCGCTTTTGAATCTTGGGAAAGATCTTTTTCAGAACCAATTTATTGAGAAGCTTTTCTGCAATATTACCCAAAAATATAAGACGAGCAAAACAAATATTGTTTGTTTGCTCTTGTATTTGTGAAATACTAAAAACAGCGGACATCTGAACGTTTAGGTCAGTGGTACGCAACGAATCTGTGCCTGCAATATTTGAGGATCTGCCTATTCTGAGATTTTTTTGAGTTTTTTTCTTCTAGATGAAAAAGCTTGCCTGCCGTCGAAGAGAAAGTCTCTTTTCAAAAAAGAGAAAAGACATGAAAGTAACCACTTTGCTTTTGTCTTGTAAAAATCGTCGCTTAATTGCCAATTAATGACGTGCTATCCGGTAAATTGGGAAACGGTTTTAAAAGGTCGCGATCTTACGACGCTGACACCTAAGTTTAAACACCAAACGCTGATGAGCAGTGGCAAATCCACGCTCAAACACACACACGCACTTCGAAGTCAGAAAAGTATAAAGTAATTCTTCGTGAATGACAGATATTACAAGTGTTATGGTCCGGTTCCTTGTACCACGGTGATAGTCCAAGGTAGAACCAATAAAGAAGAACTCGAATACGGATATGGAATAACACAGATATATTACAAACAGGAATATATACAGAGAAGAAGAAAGTGTTAGTACGAACAATCAGGTTTAGTAGTAATTGTCTGAACGCGACTCTGTTTCGGACTGCCTCTGACTCGCTCGCTTTGATTGACTGACAGACTCCTGACGGACTTCACTCCAGACTTCAGACTGAACAGTATTTAGTCACCCCCCACCCCACGAGGGCATCATGTGGCACAAGGCCGGCTTAACGTGGGATCTCCGAGCCCGTGGGCTCGGCCAAAAATATGCCCTTTGAACCCGTATAAACGGGTTCAGGGTCGGTTTACCTCCCCGAAAGAGACTCCGCCCTTCGGCGTAGCCTCGTTCGGGTTCCTCTCCGCCCGAAGGCAGAGAGTTCAGCCGGTCGCCCGAATTCAGACTGAACTCTCTGCTTTCTCTTGAGGCGCAGTATTTATTACGTATGGAATAGTCCATTATGTTATTTTGGGTACGGTCGTGACCACATCGGTGGTAACGGTACGGTCCCCTAACAACAAGTATATACGCGACCATCTGCTGTTGTGAGGAGTCAAAACGTATCACAATTTTGACGTCGTTTTTGGTAATTGCATATGACAACAAATGAATTACAAAATCATAGGGAACTCCATAATAGGGAAATTATAAAATTATAGGGAACTCCAAAGAAATGTTCCCTATATTTTAAAAGTGGACTAACTCATAAAAATAGGGAAATTTCGGAGGGATTTTTTTTGTAGATCTGCATTCTTTCGACTCTCAATGGGCGGTGACACCTGTCAGAATTGAAAAAATATGGATTTATCGATTTATAAGGATCCTGTTTCTAATATCTATACAGTGCCAAATCGATCCCTGACTTATACTGAGTTATTGGCCTTAGACATTTTGCTGCTATGTACAGACGTCAAGGTTGAAAAAAAATGGTAACATCTTTGATATCTGCATATTTTTAACGTTTTCGGGAATTTAGTAATTTTTAAAAAATTATTCAAAACATTTTTGTATGACATTTTTTCAGAAACACATACACAAACATTTCAGATTCATAATTATTTCACGTACATAAAGAATAAACAGATACATAATTTCCTTAAGTTATTTATTTTTTTGTTCTTATATATATATATAAGATTAATACTCCAGAGTTTCGGTGACAGACATTTTAGTAATCGGTCCGCCGACAGCTCAGAAAATACTAATAATATATATATATATATATATATATATATATATATATATATATATATATATATATGATAGTTTAAGATCTGTTTCCTACTTGTTCTTTATCCTAACATGTTTCACTTTATTAAAGCTTTGTCAGAGATCAAGATAGAAATAATAAATGTGACACGTATGTAACCAATAAGAAATGTCCAAACACAACATAGCATTAATATGCGTCTCTTTGCTTTTTATAATTTCTATCTTGATCTCTGACGAAGCTTTAATAAAATGAAACATATTAGATTGAGATCTGTTTCCTACTTGTTCGTTATCCTATCATTTTGTTGGATTTCTATCCAGACTCTCTCTCTCTCTCTCTCTATCTATCTATCTGGTATATCTTAGTACTATTTCTACATTTGAAAATCCAAATATTAAAAAAACATTTACATTGGAAGTACTAAAAATACGTTTAAAATACGTTATATCAACGGATGTTTTCCTTCAATAATAGTTCTCCAAAATATAGCACTTCGTTGTCTAAGTACTTTTGGAGTTTAAAACAGAAAAACAAAACTCCGATTGTTAAATGATAATTAATTAGTAGAGCTCGAACCTGTAATTCTGTATATGTACCATGTTATCTTTATCTCAATAAGAAACTGGAAATCATTAAATTTAGAAACAGGATTAACCTTATGATTGAAAGAATGAACTGTTAACTACAGATATTGCACATCATTTAACTTGCAATCTGGGTAGAAATGTTATTGGGTTAGACATTGGAAGGGTATTATATTATTAGTTTGTATAACTATTATTTTTTACGATTATTATTATTTTTTTTATTGGTTCTTTATTTTATTTATAGACTTTTACAGATATATGCGTATATATGTGTAGATATATGTGTGACACCCAACGGTGGTCGCGGTCGCAGTCCATCGCCAATATGGGACGTCCACTGGTCGCGACGTCAAAATATGACACTGCGCCGTCGGCCCGTGGTCAACTCCGAGTTGCCGCGCGAAGCTGTAACGTTTCTTCCACCAGCATTTTGGGGTTGACTCCTTGCCGCTGCCACCAGCCTGTGTCCCGGTCGATCTGGTCGTTTCCTGTTCGATACCAGCTTTGTCGTTCTCAGCTCGTCTACAACGCTTGGTCACCGAAGTACCTGCTTTGATCTCAAGTCTAACCTACCCACGTTGTGACTTTGAACTTAGGTAGACGAAATCAATCAGGCGTCGGGCCGTAGTGCAAGCTGAATCCGGGGTAAAGGTGATACCGCACAAGCGTAAGTAAAAGAAAAATAATAAATTAAAACAAACTCACAAGGTTCAAATATGTTGAGAAATAACCATTAACTATCTATCGGTTGAATACAGGAGCGTGTTTCTCTCCCGGCCCGTTTCTATGGATTCGTAACACTTTTTGCGTTTCTTAAGCGAGTTATGATATCTTAAGTTGCTTTTGGTAGAAAGACTAAGTCGAAAAGGACGTGGAAATATTTCGGTCAGCTTCTGCGAGGTTGGTTTCCATCTTCTCGAACCAACTCCAAACTCGAACTGTCTGGAACTGCGACCTCTCTGAAATTCTGCCGAAACTCTCTCCAACTGTCTCGAGACGTTTGTTTATATGGACACCGACCAACTCCTGGGTGGGGCCTGACGTGGTTTGGGTTCTTTGATAATTCCCAATCCCCAACAAGAATTCTCTTTGTTCTTAGGCCAGGAAAATTAATTACTTCCCATTTTTAGAAGACTAATCACTTTTCGTTTCGGGGGTTTCTCCGTCGTCAGTGAGGGAAGGTCGGAGGAGAGTTATCCTCCTAGACTCTTCCTCTCTCACATTGGTATCTCATACCAATCCCCTCAAAGGGTGTTAACAACTTCTTCGTCTTTCTCATACATTCACCTCCGCCTATCACCCATGCTACCAGTTAGCCAATGATCTCTCGGCAGTGTGGGTGTGGCTAGACTGGCCCTCTTAGAATTATTATCGAAAATTTTGTTTACAAAATCATTTTTTTCTTTTCTTTTTTCTTCGGCCAAAACATTTACAATTCCCAGATTGCCAATTAATTCTTTATCACATCCCAAAATCACTTAGTCAACTTTTAATTGAGTGGTCGTGTTTACTTGATAATTAAATTCTTTATTTTTCTCATGTCTTAAAATTCTCTTATTACCAGATGCCTATTTTCGACGACACTGTATCTGACGTCAACAGTTTGAAAAAGTAATAATAACACTTTCATCCGCGATTTCCTTTCTCATGCCAAGATTCGTACATACACCAGATGGCTTCCCTCGCTGGAATCAGGAATTAAAGTCAAATGATGTCTCTGAAAGATAATCAATGGCCACTCTCCAGGGTGGTCCCAAGCGAAATTTCCTCCACGGTCGCATGCGCCGGCCGGCTTTGTTTATCTTTTACAATTCTGTTTCGTTTGACGCGTCACTCCCTTATCGTGACATTAATTAATTTTACAGAATCACAGTCTCGCTCCTTCTTACTGATTTTCTGTCTTTTGCGAAAAGTATCTTCCTTTTGTAAATAAAATAAATTCTTCTTTTTTTAATGTCGCTCAGTCTATCTTTCGGTATAGCTCTTTCTCGCCTTAAGTATTCCCCGTTTTTAATTTCTATGGTTAATTAGTTAGCCAATTACCATAGCTAAATAGTGTCGCGCACGCGCGTGCGTGTGTGTGTGTGTGTGTATATAATTTTTTAACTTGATCATTGTCATTCATAATTATCTGTTCTTATTTGCTATTGATTTAACCTAATATAGATAATTAAGTCGATACTGAATAACTGTGATCCTTAATTTATTTATCCTGCATGGACTCCGAATTTATTAGGGTTATCTTGGTAGGAATGTGTGTATGTATGTTAGAATATTTGTTTTCTACTTCTCCTATATATGGGTGTTTATAACCTGATATCTGTCTTTCAACTACTTATGCATCTTACGTTATTTTTTTTTTACCTTTATTTGACCCACCCCATTTTTATCTATATGTTTATTCTTCTATGTAAGGTTTGATGGATAGCTCGTGTCCTTTTATGTTTATATGTGTGCTTAAATCTTGGTGAGTTTGCTTCTTTGTATATGGGTACGGGTGTATGATTGCTTGCATTTTGTTTTTACTTGTACACGCTTCTTTCGGTTGCAATTCCCTTTTTACGTTTTCATCCATTTGTTCTTTTCCTTTTTGTCTTTAAATTTTGAATTTTCATTTTTTCTTTTTTCCTTTACACCTTTTTTTTAATTTTTATTTTCCTCGTTTTCTTCTATTCTCTGTGTCATTCTTCTATTTGCGTGCATATATGTTTATTTTTATTCACGTGTCTGTGTTTTAGGATGCGAATGTGTTTGTCGTGCGATCGTTCCTTGAGATCTGTAAGGCTCATGTATACTTTTCACATCAGCGTTGAATTTACCGGATATATTGGCCTTTAAATAATAATAATAATACGTATATATATTTAAATTTTTCTTTTCCTTCGTTCCATTTTTGATTAGTTATTCCAAAATTCGCTTGAGGATGAAACAGAGCTCTGTATTTTAATTCAATTTAATTTTTATAATTAAATTGAGGATTTTAACTTCTGTTTTTGAAACATGAGATCTCTTATGTAGCGATGGAATCATTTTTAAATAGTATATATATATATATATATATATATATATATATATATATATATATATAATGTATATTTGGGCAGCAACCTTTCATTTAAACATCTTTCATTAAATACCGCAGACAGGGAAGATTTAATTAATATTTTATTTAGTTTTTCCAGCATCATTACATTTTTCCGTTTCGTCGGTGGAAGGGAGTACAAATATTTTACACAATTTTCACTGCCCCAACCACTTTCGGCCACTTCAAGGGGGGTATTTTGTTTTAGGTATTGTTAATTTTTTTCTCATATTTTAACTTTTTAAGTTGTATTTTATTTTGTGTTATTTTGAATGGCAACGTTTATTCTGAGCCATCGCGTGTTGAGCGCGAATGGAATTGGCGTGAGCATCTTTCTATTAAAAAATATGGCGAGGTTAATAGTAGGAAAGAGACAGGGCCTCTCTAATAGCGAGAGGTTTCCGGTAATGTGATTCATATAGGATTTTCGTGTTTTCGACTAGAATTTTTCTTAAGGGATCTTGTAAATTGTGGGTTGATACATGTTTTTTTTATAGCAGTTTGATCTGATAAGTGACACGTCTGCCGTCTACTGAAGGAGATGATAGTATGTCAGATATAGGTAATTGATTTGTGACAAGAAACACAGTTTCGTACGGGACAGTGGAATCGATATACTATATTGGTCATCGCTAGTTTAGATTTGATGGGGTTATTTTGATTAGTGACAAGGTTTGCGGTTTTCTATTTTCTGTAATATATTATAAGTTTTACACGTTTTTCAGAGAATTACAGCAACAAATATTGTTTAATGATTCTTCGTATAGCGAATTCGTCCTGCTGATAATTATTGTGCATCTAGTTGCTGTAAAATATGTTTATGAGGTTGAAATAATAGACAGAGAGAATCACTGGAAAATACAAAAACTTAAGGAATCAGCACATATGCTACGCCACAAAAATCTGAGCCGACCAAGCATAAAAATGAATACAATATGCGAATAATAAGGAGTGATAGAGAAAAGTAATGAATAACAACACAAATTGCAATAAAAGCTCTGGTAAAAAATGCAATAATAATAACAAAAGATTGCAATATGAGCACTGGTATAAAAAAAAACAGTTGCTGAAACATTAGGTTTATAAGTCCCAAAAATTCATACACAGATGTCCTCAGTGAATAAAGACGTTGGTTAGATCCAGTGAGTAGACCCAAAGGTTTGTGAGTTCGATACCTGGCCACAACAGTGGTGAACCAAAACCTGGAGAGTTGAATTAAAAGAAAACAAGCATGTGAAGCTAGAACAATCTAGAACAATAAAAGGTTCTGTTCCAAATCACCTGAAGAAGACCGGAGCGAACAACGGTCGAAACGTTGTGAATATGGCAACGAATAATGTGAATAATGCAACTAATCATAATGCCTCATCTCATATATATATATATATATATATATATATATATATATATATATATGTGTGTGTGTGTGTGTGTCGTGTCCTAAGGAATGTTTTAAGAATGCTAATCTATAAAAATTTATTTTGTAAAAAAAATTCCCTATTTTTCATGAGTCTTTTTATAGCCATTCTATTTAAGTAGTAGCAAGTTTCAAGTTGTGGGTTGCATAATTTACTAATTACAATAAATAAAACAAACACATCCAAATCAAAGTACAGGGAAGAAGAACCAATTATAATAACCACAAAGATGTAAAATATACAAACAAAATGGACAAAAAACATTTTCATTTCTCTCGTCAGAGTTCGAACCAAATCTGGAACGGAAAATATGTTCCAACGAATAAAATTGAAAAACACGAAAGAAAGGTATGCTATATTAAACATATAATCATTTTATTATCACTGACCAATTGAAATTTAAAAAGAAACAAAAATTTATTTAATACTGACTGAAAAACACAGAAACCTAGATTTCCGCGTTTTAAGATAAAGTTGCATTCGAACCGCTTTTCACTTTTGACTGAAAAGAGAAAAGTCAAGCTTCGTGATGCCACCTTTTTTTTTTTCGAAGGAAGAAACTTTTCGTGCCTTCACACACATATACAGAGTTGAAGATTTTGTTAGAAATGATACAAAGGACGCAATATGTCGCATTAGTCTTGTGCATTTAATTATAATCACACGATTAAGGATTTTCATTGAAATGTTGCTTTACTCATTTTCGTTTCGATATTGATAACACTGTGAATCACTGAAAAGGAATCTTACCTGATGGTTCATTGAAGATTTATTGTTTGTTTGTTCCTACTGTAGCGCGATTTACGCCGGGAAAGACCAACGGCCTTGTAGAGTAATTAGTTAAATGTAATTGGCAGAAATACCCAACAAAAAAGACTTAAAGTTTGAAAATACACAATAAAAAAAGGAATACGAAGCAAAATATATATGCCAGACAAAAGTAGGCAAAGCAACAGCAATGAGGCAAAAAGTTCAAAATAACACGCAAAAGGGGATACACACAAGCGACCGCAGCGTTCTGACTTCAAGAGAAGAAAGAACAATAATATAGTCAATAAGACTTAGAAGTGGTCTATCTTATTGGCTAGGAAGAAATCCCAGCATGCATCTGAAGGATTTGTCTGTAAATTTGGGGAGGGGTTGCAGTAATCGCCATTGATTGGAAATAGCAGGCCTGAATTGAATTAAATGTCAATCTAGAAGCTTTAATATGAGAATCTATGTGTGGTGACCCAACTATGTACTCGTTTCACCCTAAGAAATATCGAAGTTCTTTACTCAGTGTTACCTCACAACGTCAAAGAAGCTAGACTCTTCAAAAGTTAATCTTAGAGGGTAACTTCAAATCCACCAAGTGAAGAATCGGGCCTCAAATGATGTCGGTGGGTGAACTGGAAATGAGCTCAGCTGAACACGACAACCAGACCACAGGAAGTTGTATAAACACCCGATTTATCAGAGGGATTTACGATCAAACGTTGAAAGAAATAAAAGTTCCTACCCTTCTACAGCCAGTGTTAATTTGACGGAGTCCAGAAATGAAGAAACAATTATTTTACACGTGAAAAATCTTGTCTCATATTCTTATTTGACGTTTACTCGAATAACACTACAATATATTTATCTGTTTATTATATGAATTTTATTAATGTTTTTCAAGTCTTCTCATATTTCCTTATTAAAGATTTGATGGCAGTTAAAGCCTGAACAAACTTTTTGTTCATTACTTGTTAAATTCAGTAACATTTCTTGGTCTTATAGTCATGGAGATTTATATTGAAAGATTATCCACTTTACCGTCAGAGTATAATTCAATTTGTTCCTTCGCTCCTTATTTAGCACTTACGTTAGCCTCTGCAAGTACCTCATAAATAATGGACTATTCCGTTTTGGTTGCAAGCAAAGATCGAAAAGACATATCAGATTTGGTTTCCAAGAAAGAAAGAAAGAGAAAAAAAAAGAGACAAGAAAGAAAGAAAGAGACAAGAAAGAAAGAAAAAGAAAAAAGAAAGAAAATATAGGTGATAATTCTTTAATGTGTTTAACGTCTGCTTTAGTGAAATGGAAAACTTGTCAATTTCAATTTTTTTATTTGTAACTTCTTACTTCTTTAAATATGATTTTTCTTTCAATATTTTGTTAAAGTTATTAAGCTCAAATATTTACACACGCGATAGGGAATTTTATAGTCGTGAAACTAGCAAGCTTATTCAATCATTAACTTAAAAATTATGATTAATCAGACAATTCAAATAGCGAAACCGTTTAAATTATTAAATTAAAACATCTACCTCATTAAGTAATTTTCATAATGCATTTATCATCGCTGAGAGGGATTTGCTTAAAGTAAAGATACGTGCTGCCCTCAGGGTTTGAACTTGGGTTGTTTAATAAGGTTTTCTTTTATAATCATTTCAGTTCAGTCACGTCTTCGTCTTATATAAAGATTAACTCTTCAAGAAACGTCAATCAGATTTGATGTGTTGTCTATAGTTATTGAATTGTTATAAAATGAGAAAATGAAAACTTTTTCTTCTTAACTTCCGAAATAGTGTTTGTCTCTTGACATTTGTCAAGCTGGCCATTTTGTGTATGAATAAAAGAAGAAGTAGAAAGGAAACACGAATGAAAATAAAATTTAAAAACATGTTGCGCCTTCTCGGGTTAACGTTCTCAGCTGACATGAAGCGGAAAGATTATATTGAATCCATTGTTAGGTTTGCTGCTAAGATAATTGCTTCACTGTGTCGTGCGAGACAATTTTTCTCTCCAGAATCTATCCTACATATTTATAAGTCTACCATTCGTCCATGCTTAGAATATTGCTGCCATATATGGGCCGGTGCTCCAGATATTTAACTAGAGCTCCTTGATAAAATCCAAAGAATAACCAGCAATATTATTGGCCCTGATCTGGTGTCTCCACTACAGTTACTTTCCCATCGTCACATGGTTGCCTCTCTGTGTCTTTTCTATAAATATTTTCATGGTAATTGTTCAGATGACATCTTCACTGTGGTACATCGACTTTATGAATATAAGTGCAATACTAGACTGGCGTCGAGATCTCATCAGTTTACAGTTGAGCTAGCTAGATGTAGCCGTAAGTTCTATGCTAGCAGTTTCTTCTCGCACTTCTCACTTGTGAAACTTCTTTCCGGTCCCAAGCTTTCCAGCAACCTTTAATCTGCAAAAGTTTAAATGCAATGTCAATCGCTGTCTCGTGTCCTCCTTATTACACTTTTCTCTTCCCGCTCATTATTAATCTTTCTGTTCCTAATTTTTCTACGCCCTGTAACTCCTTGTGTTTTAGTGGCTTTACTACCTTGCATGGGGTGAACTCGATTAAAAAAATACCTAACACATTTACTTTGTTTTTTGACTCCAGTTTCCAAATGATCTCTTAAATGACTCGAACCCAAACACATTCTTTTTACGACGCGCACACTAACACGTGGTAATGAATGCCGTTACAAACCCGGAAAAATAAATATGGCATGTAAAAGACAAAGTAATAAAAGCCAACAAGAGACCCTGGAAAAAGAAATTAAATTTTCATCATTGAGCAACAGAAGTACTGTGTAAATATATACCAGTGGTTCTCAAACTATTTGACCCATGGACCACTTTTACTTATTTTTTTTTTTTGGGGGGGGACCCCATAACCATTCGATGCAAAATAAAGCTTATTTCATTTTTTACTAATAGATAAATTTAGGAATTGTATTATAGAAATTGTACATGTATACATTTATTTTGAAGTAAAATTAATTTATTGAAAATAAACTTGTATTTAACAACTTAATTCTCATAATAAACCATTTTAAAATGTGAGGAATCAATTTTAAAAAAAGTGCAGATTTATTCAATGAGATCCCTGAAGAGGTTAATACTGTTAATCATTCCTTGATGTATAATAAATTAGTTTTATTATAAATATTTATTTTTTGATATTTAAAATTAATTAATTTACATTAATATTTTATTTTATTATTAATACAATAAATTATATATATATATATATATATATATATATATATATATATATATATATATATATATGCTTCTCAATTTTTATTCAACTTTTACAATCAAAACATCCGGTAGAGCAAAAGGGACGCTAACTTACATCATTTGATCTCGTTTTCTGCTAGTTTTAGAGTTGTTTTTCTATTTTTATATGATAGCGTAGATTACTGTAGAAATTTCAATTCTCAGTTGTAACCAGCGTTCCGAAGTGAAATTGCTATATGGACCACTAAAATATTACCGTGGACACCCAATTTGCTATTTTTTGTGTGGACCCTCAGTAATGTTACATGGACCTCCAGGATTCTTATGAACCTCGGTTGAAAACCACAGGTCTATATGAACAGACGATGCATGTAGAGAGTAGAGTTTTTAGTAGTTTGAGAATGTTAACCCTTCATCGTGCATTAGAGAAAATTCGCCGTAGAAGAGTTTAGCACTACTAGCATTGCTTAAGAAATAGAGATCTCTAAGTGCCTCAAGGGTAGAAAAGGAGTTATTGGAACGAAAAATAACTCCATTAACCTCATTAAAATAAAAAAAAATATATTATCGGGGACCCCCACCGCTAATTTGCTGTTACATGGACTCGGCTGAGAACCACTGATTTATACCTATGTTTCATAGATTATACAAATACATTCATTATGGTATGACACCGAGATCTCTGTGTAATGTTAGGAAAGCTTGATCTACATGGGAAAAATAACGAGTAATCCGTAACATATGCCGGAAACAAGCAGGTTGTATATGGACAGAGAATGTGAATCCACAAAAATAGAAAGACAGGGGTGTCTTTTCTCACCAAATTTATTTAAAATTTGTCCAGTGAGAAGATTCTCAGAAGATTAGAAGATCTTATAGGATTTATTATTATCGGACGTCACCTTAACAACAGATGTGACGCAAACGACACTTTGTTGATGACAGATTGAGAAAGAAAACAGAAATAACTCTCAAACAAGATAGTCGAAGATAGCATGAAGAAAGGACTAAATACTAAATGTAAAAATGCAGAATGCAAGTTTGTCAACAAAACGGACAGTCTAAGGTGTGAGTTATGTTGCGGAGAGATAAAAAACGAGTAGGTGGAAATTTAACGACCTGGATTTTTTTTAATCAATTCACCCCAAGCAAGGCGATAATACCATTAAGACAGAAGTGGCTACTGGGAGTGAAAGTGAATTAATAAACTTTATAAAAACCGGAAACCCAATGGTAAAGGGAACAAGGGATAAGCCTCTACTCGTCCAAAAGACTGGGTAAGAGTGCGATCCAGACTATAGGCGCACCTCTCTACTGTTATTGAGGAGGGAAAAATTAATGAATAACATTGTAGGCGGAGACGTCAGAAGTATAGAGTTGAAGTAGTCTTTAGAAGGAACCGCAAAACCTAAAAAGGAAAGAAACAAGGAATAAACCTCGATTCCTATGCGGAACAAAGAAATTTGAAGGCGCATACGAATAACAGAAAATATTTTCAGAAACTCGTTAAGATATAGACATCGGAAAATGTCCTTATAAACAAAGAACCTGTTATAGACAAGCGTATGGTTGCAAGAAAGAAATACGACAACAGCAGAAATAGATTTACGTGATTTATTTCAATAGAAACGTGTGGGTTTGCGACAGCTACCTTGTGGTATAGTTCATAAGCCGGCTCCCGATCTGGGTTGATCTCTCATAGTAGTTCTCACTGGTTGGCGTGGCGCTTCTCCTGCTGACTGCACAGACTGACCGTAACAGATCCCTTCCCTGTTGACTGCTAGTACTTCCCCGTGTGACCCCCTTTTATGGCGTTTTTTATGGCTTAACAGACTCGAAAAACGACGCGAGTATAATTAGGAGGGAAGCATTTTTATTGGTCGAAAAATAGAAACACTTTAAATATTATTTTATTTTTCGACCGGAACTCGTGCGTCGGGCCTATGCGCAAACGACGATAATGGTCATTTTGTGACGGGGCCTTGTCCCGTTCACATCCGGCTCTCGCTCTTGAGTATGTTAGTTTATTTGCAAATCAGCCGAGATATGTCTTATTTTATTTTATAACAGAATCTAGCCGTTGTAAAATAGGGGATCGAAGTAGGCCTGCGCCTACAGCAACAACTGGCCTTGGTACAGTCGTGCTTTCAAATCAAGTGCTTTAATAAAAACAAAAAAACAAAAAAAAAACAACTGATGTTTGTCAGACTTAACTATAAGTTAGACCAGGGCTTCTTAAACGATGGGTCGCGACCCCATCTAGGCTCGCGAAAATTAAATTCAAACCCTTGAATTTCAGTTTATATTTTCGTTTATTAGACATTGGAAGCCACGAAGTGATACAATTCATAGTTTGCATGACTTTTCAGCTAACCTGATGAATATTTATGAGTGTTACTCAACTTAAAAATTTCGAAAAAGCAATAAAGTTTTTGCTCTTGTATATAAATACCTGTTACAAAATGAAATCCTTGCATTTGCATTGATAAAGTCACTCAGAGAACGAAACGCGTTGGCTGAGATCAGTTTTTCTTTTGTCTTTATCGATATATAGATTGTTAAAAAAAAATAAATAAAATAAATTAAAATCCCGCCCACTACAAAGATACCTCGGTGTTTACCGTATTTACCCGTGTATAAGTCGACTTCAACGTATAGTATGATCATTGAATGTTTTCATGAATAAACGACAAGAAAAAAATTTACCTCGGTATAGTGCAACCGGTGATCAAAAATGCATGATGTTTAACCTCTTCAAATAAATTACCTGTGTATAGTGTGAACCCCTATTTTTGCGTTTAAAAATTGAATATAAAACTCTTTCTATATACTCAAGTGCATACGATATGCCTTGAGCCTCGGCGGTAATGAGTTCTTTTCTTTCTTTTAACTAAATACCGTTTATCTTAGTGGCTGTCAAGGCGTTAAAGAAAACTTCTATATTCCCAGATCGAACAGGCGTAATCTGTTTAAAATAATAAAATTCAACGTCTTTATCAGATGAGGCACAGTGTCATAGTCGTGGTAAATGCAACAAGAAAAAGGCCTTGACAGTCACTATAGTGTAATTCCATTGTGCGCGTATATACGCGTAAGAGGAGAATTCAGTTTCTGCAAAAGCCAAGCAGGTGCTGGTATAGACGCACAGTAGGGAAGCTTACCAAGTTAAATTTGCCTGAGGGTAAAAAGCATCGGAAAGAAAGAAGAAATCGAAAAATCAAGTAGAACACTTTTAAAATAGCTAAACATGGGGTCTCTACGCGCCACCGAGGATTGCAGTCTAAACAGTAATAATTTCGATATTTGATCGATTTGTTTGAATGCCTGTAAAAATCACTGTTTTGAACAGGTAGCATGTGTCACATTTATAAAGATAGTCTCACTGAAATAAGGAAGGAGTGTTTCTGCTAGCTTTCCCTTATTCGTATATTTATTATTATTATTATTTATTTTTACTTATCTTTTTCTCGCTGTCTTTCCTTAAAAACAAAAGACTAGTTTATTACCCGAAATATTTAAATTAGTTTGAAATAGTAGATTTTACATGAATAATATTTATTTTCAGTTTTTCATAAAGCCGTGCTCGCGAACCCAATGTCTTGCGTCTTCGGACGATTTAATTGGTACGAGTACTTGATTAGGACTTAACACAAGGATAAAATCTAAAATGTTGAATACTAATTTATTTTTTTTTACGACCATCATTAATATTACTAGCTTCGGTTATATCTGTATTATATTCAATCTCCTCGTGGTACCTATGTCACCCTGTTCTTAACTATCTCAATCTGCTAATATTTCAATCTGATCAGATGTATCTACCTGTTCAGATATACATCTATGAATCTTCAATCTATTCAGTCAGATCCATATTTATCAGTGCTTCTATCTATCTATCGATTTCTCTCTCTCTCTCTCTCTCCCCCTCTCTCTCTCTCTCTCTCGTGTGCACCAACATATGGATTCAAATCCACGTAAAAAATTAATGTCGTTTACCATTTATTTTAATTTAAGTCTACTACATCTTGTCAACTTTCGCATCTTGCTCTAGCCCGCCCATCCACACTTTTGCACTTGGAAATCATAAACACTTCATGCATATGAGTTTGAACGCTAGTAGTAAACAAACGAGTGCTGTGCTTTGCGCGCGCTTTGGACGTGTGTTTTGGAGTAACAGGCAGACGTGCCGAATTTTCGCAAACACTTATCATGTAAATGTAAAGTCGCCCATATGTTTCAGTTTTACTCTTTATACAAAGTGGTCGCTTACCGACCTCATAATGATGTTATTCGTCAAACAAAATTTTGTTCGTGAGTTCGATACTCACTGAGTCCATAAATAAATCATATGTCCCTCTGCCAGAGTACTAATCTTCAATATCCGTACTTTTTCCTTCTTCATCTCAACCGCACTCTCTCCATCCTTTCTCTCTCTCTCTCTCTCTCTTTAAAATAAAGAGAAAGAACAGTAAGATTTATAATCCGGTGTTCTTATTAATTATTTTTATTTTAAAAAAATAGTGCTCAATATATATGTATATATCTCCTATTCTGCCTCCTCTTTTCTACCTTCTATCACCCTCACTCTGTATCTAGCTGTTTATCTGTCTATCGACCCTCGCTATGCCTTCTTTCACTCATTATCTCCTCTCTCTCTCGTCGTTCTTTATTTCCCTCTCTGCCCCCGCCATCTCTCTCTCTCTCTCTCTCTGTCCATGTGACTGATTACATCACTTGTCAAGACGGTATTGTTTATTGTTCGTTATAATTTCTGTATTCATACTGAGAGATGGAGATGCCAAATGAAGGCGTAAGGAAAAGAGTATGCGTGTGAGAGATAGATTGAGAGGGAGAAAGTTTGGTATGGGAGAGAAACGGTGAGTGAGAGTGTGTCCGTGTGTGAAAGAGAGGGAGGTGGGTAGGGACCCGGATAAAGCGATAAAGATAATTAAGAATTTTGGCAGATGCCGATGATTACGGATCTAGTACTGATGCCAATCATTTGCACTGAAAAAAGGAAGGAAGGAAAGAAGAAAAGTGAAATAATGATAATGTTATTGATATCCAGCCATTAATATCTCCATGAGGTTTTTACGTAAGGCGCAAAAGCGCGCCCTCGATTGCCTTTTTACTCTTATTATTATCATTGTCAGTAAAAAAAAAAAAAAAATGCGCTCTAAGTTTTTACGCTTATGACGGTATTTTTCCCAATTTTTCTTTTAAATCTAAAATCTTCAGGTAATAATTCCCACGTTGACTAAAGCGCTTAATAATCATTTACAGGGAACAGAGCACACAGCTATCAATTATCAGTGAGAAGTTCCACTCGAACAGCTTCTTCCCGCGAACCACTGCTAGGTAGAACCGACTCCCAAGAGGATGTTTCCTTGATTGCAACAATCTTAACCTGTTCAAGTCTAGCTTTAACCGTTATCTTGCCCTGCTATCCGTATAAACTGTCGTTTAACGTAACCTCTTATCTCGAGTAGCCCCCCGGGCCTTGTACAGACTACTGAACCACACTGAAAAAAGAAAAAGAATGAAAGAATTCTAAAATTTTCAAATAAACATCTCTAGCAAAACTGCACCGGTAAACTAATGAGTTGGGGCTTCTTCATATGCCGTATCCTCTCAGGATGTAGTCGATCATGGCTCTCCATAGTTTCCCGTCCTTTGTAGCTCTTAATGTGACACTGAGGCTGTGAGGTGGTTAAATGTTAATTCTGAGCAGAAAAGGTGTTAAGTCCAAAATGAAACATAAACTGGGAGATAGAGAGGGAGAATGGAAGACATTTTCCCTGATAATGTGGAAATGAAAAAAAGGAACCATCTGGATTGTCTCTCCCCACCACCTACGAATTGGAACGATGCACCAAGAGTCTATTTATCTATCGAAAATCTGACATGCGGGTAAAACAAATTGGGAAATGACTTTATCACTTTCTTAGGAGATTAGAATAACACATGTCACTGACGAGAAGAGAGACAGACGGGAATTATATTTACGTTGATGAAAATGAATTAAGAAATAAAAACAGTGAATGAACACGCTGAATTATGAAAATAAACCCCATCGTGACAGGCATATGGTCTGGTTTATGTTGTCGCAAAAACAGTGATCGACCTAAGGATGGAGAACAGCCTGTCTCTTTGTTGAGAATTTAGGTAAACAAATATATTTTCATTGACAAAAACAAATTGGGATGTAATTTTATCTATCACTTGGAAGGTTAAATTAGAACGTAGTGGTCTGACTTGTATTCCCGCTGGCCAGAAGTAATAGTAGGGAAGTAGAAGGGAGTCAGAGAATTGAAATTGATGAGAATAAATTACGCCCTTTCGCCTACGCACTTTAAAAATTAGATTTGTCACAAAGGCAGTTATGCCAGCCCTGAGAGGTGGGTAGAGTTAGAATACGGAGAAAGGAGGATGAAGAGGCAGAATTTAGCACCACCTGTGTGGAGTGGTGGTGCGAGATGTGAAGTGAAAGTTGGAGTTAGGAGAGGAACAATTCCTGTGACTACTTCCAAGAAGATGGATAAGTCTCCAAATTTGGAAAGCTAATTAATAAAACAGGAATAGGGAACAAATAAAACCTTATTAGGATTAATGTGAAAATGAGGGGAATCATCGAATCCCCAGAACCCCCCGGCTCCACGACATTTTTGAGCCAAAGTACATATAAGCAGATAACTTTGGGAGCTCAGAAACTTGCGCTGAGAAGCCGCATCGCGTGCCTCTGGAATCCACGTTAGCTGCTAAGAAATTTCTTAATTCCAAAAACTTTGAACCGAGCTCCTCCAGAAGTTTAGACACGGCCCAGTGTCACTACAGAGATTGATGCAGGAAGGGTTTATTTTTGTTATACTAAGAGCTATATAAAGTAATTGAAGATTAATTCCATGAATCTCTCGTTTTAATTTTCGTCGTGAAGATATTTTTCTTCCTTAATGTAGCACTCGCCACGGCTCGAACCAGCGCTGCGATTATTACGACCTCCGATCTTCCACTGCTCTGAGATGAAGAACACAACATGGGCAGAGTTGGTGTAGATCGAAGCGTCCAGCGACCATCTTGGACCATCGTCAGCATTAACCAGCGCACAGTTAGCCCTGTGATTAAAACGTCGTCCTAAGACCCCCGAGAAACGAACAATGGTTACGCCACGGGGTGTTAGCGACGGTAAGAGTTGTTATATCAATAAATTTTGTCTTTTTGTTAAAAAAAAAAATCAAAACTAGCTGAATTTCGTACTGATTTGAGTTCCAATTTCTTGCGACCGAGTCGATGGAACGTTCGCTTTCTGATCTTGAGACCCGGGTTCGAATCTCACCGTAGTCGATTTGTCAGGAAGGTGACTTCTTGATGTTGTCGGCCTGTAGGAAGCGATCTCAGTCTGTGACACCTTTAGAGACGGAATTCCTTGAGGATTATTGTGCTAGAACGATGTCACAATCATCGTGACCAAGAGTTTGAGCGTGATACCCACCCTTTTTCAGATTGTTGATCACGTTAGATAACGCTCTCTTTCCCGGAAACTGTAACGAAAAGTCCACTCAGTATAGTGGCAGTATGATCAAGCGTCTGCAACAGGGATTGGCTAGCCACCCTAGTAAACAGGCATCCTGGTTTTTATGTGCATATAAAAATGCGTGTACGTAAAAGAGAGTGGGAGAGAGAGAGAGAAAGGCTATGGTATGATAATGAGAGTGTATAATTATGGAAAATCGTGTACCGTAACACCAACATACAGCCTTCAACATAGGGCACTTCGACGTGGTCCAATGGTTAGCAAATTTATTTCGCTAGATCAATTGCGACTGAGTAGAGAGTAAGATTCTCACTGGGTGCCCCGTACTTTCGGCCTTGAGCTACATTTAGGAAATCATCATACAGTCTTGGACACACAGACACATTCTAAACATGTATTTTTGTTGGTGACATTCTCAAACGTATATAAAAAAAAAGGCGTGGTTTAATGTCGTCTGGTTGGTTACATTTTTGTCAAGATTTCACTGATTTCAAGAAATGTATTTCACCTAAAATTTAGAAAAATATTTGTAGGTCCTTTGTGTGGTATCGGGCCATAACAACAGCGAATGAAGTCGTGGTGGTTTTCAGTAGTAAATTAATTTTTACGAGGTGCTAGCCCGACAACCCAAAATGATCTTTACCTGGCAATATCCCCGAAGGATGTAGGCGATCATGGCTCTTCATAATTTCCTGTCCCTTGTAGCTCTTAATAAAGTTTGTCTTTTTATTTCTCCTAAACCGTTTCGACATCCATTTACTCAAGCTCACAAATATGTTAAGGGTTGTTTTCCTCTGTCTCTTTTTCCTTCAATCTGTTCTGTGAGTATCAGATTTTCCAAGCCCACCTTCCTCATTATGTGTCTCAGAAACCTCATTTGTCTCTTTTTGATGTTAAGTATAAGTTTCCATTTTCTCTAAAACTTTATCGTTGCTCACACGCTTGGTCCATGGTATCCTTAGCAGCATCTTTCTGCGGGATCACATTTTAGTCTCTTCTTTATATGTGAGGAGATTGTCCAGCACTCATTGTCATACAGGAGGACAGATTTCGCGTAACTGTTTAGTACTCTTTTCCTTGTCTTAACGAAATATTTCTATTCCTTCATACTCTGCTTGGCTTTTGGAATGCTTCCTTGGCTATGGATTGCCTGATTGGACGAAAGGAGTCCAACAATCTTACTATTTACGTATTGCTGGCGCTAGAAAGGTAATGATAGGGGTTCGTACCGTCTTCAAAGGAATCAGCGCAAAGCGAAAACTGTTCCTGCCGAAGCTTGATCCCTGTTTACAGAGTCCATTCTCCTTCCCATAAACCATTACCCCACCAGCATCTCAAAATCTATATATC
The DNA here is from genome assembly GCA_903632075.3 of Acanthosepion pharaonis. Lineage (NCBI taxonomy): Eukaryota > Metazoa > Mollusca > Cephalopoda > Sepiida > Sepiidae > Acanthosepion > Acanthosepion pharaonis. The sequence continues at coordinate 1,240,920 of CAHIKZ030000757.1, read as the reverse complement.
TAACCTTGTACGGGCGTTTGTGTACGTTTATTTGCTAAATTAATAATTTTTTAATCAGTTCACCCCAAGCAAGGCGATATTGCCACTAAGACGCAAGAGGCTACGAGTGAAAGAGCTTGAAAAGACTTTAGATAGAACCGACAGAATTAAATCATATTTCCCCCCCCTCAACTCTTGTAATAAAATAGTCACTTCCACAACAGAGAACAAGAATTGTTTTCAGTACAAGGCTTGATGTTGAAGACTGAAATTTGAAGGCACAAATGGATTTTGTCACAAACTGCGACAACTCACATAAAATCACAAGAAATGTTAAGAACATTCATATTTTATCCCTTCAACGTAAATATACCTCTTTGACTGAGTTCGACCTCAGTGAAGGCTTTTTATTGGACCTTCTTCTTTGTAATTTGAATCGTTTTGTATATACTGGCATTTTTCTTGTGATATTTCATGTTATTTGATTGATTTTGTCTGTTAGTTTGATCCTTTTTTTCCACTATTACCATTGAGTCTTATTTTAGAAAAAATAAATTACTTGTCAACAAATTTATTACCCTCTTTTCCGGGTGCATAATCCACCAAGTTTGTGCATCCCTAATATTTAGTCAAATTTGCTTTTATTTTAATAAAATGGTTTTGGTTTTATATTCGAGTAACTCTTATCATTATTATAGTTGTGCCTTGTGGCCACTTGATCTCCATTCTCCCAAACTCTTTTAACCGAATTTACAAAAATATACAATTAATAGTCTGTCTGTATTTTTGAGATTAGGTATTATGTACATTATTTACATTATTCGGACTGTTGTCCTCATCTTTGTCGCCATATTTATCACAACGTTTCGGCCGTTGTACGTCCAAGTATAGAAATAAATACAATATGAGAACCAGTAATAAGGAGTGCCAGAGAAAAGCAATGATAACAACAAAGTTGCAATATGAGTTCTGGTAAAAACATGAAATGATAACAGCAAAAATTGCAATATAAGCACTGGTAAAAATGGTTGCTGAAGACATTAGGTTTATAATACCCAGAAATTCTTAACCCGATGTCCTCAAGGACACATGGCATAGTGAATAAAGGCGTTGTTTAGATCCAGTGACAGGACCCAAAGAGTGTGAGTTCAATACCCGGTTTTCAGAGGGAAATTAGCAGGAGATAACTGACAACCATCAAATGTGAAACTAGAACAGGCTACCCCAGTGATTTCAGTTCGAAATTCCAACCACCTGAAGAAGGCCAGAGCGTACAAGATGAGGACAATAGTCCAAATAATGTATACAATTAATAGTTGTATTTTTTATCCCCCCATACTGTTTCTTGCTCAAAATTTCACATGTAAATGACGGATTGTCATTATTTGTATGAATGAGTGCGGAATGAGTGGATGGAATTAATTTCAATATCGAGATATTTCCTTAAATATTGTTAAAATACTTCCCAGATCTTTAAACTTCTGAGCCTACTTGAAGTCGACATCTTTAATTTGAAAATCGTGCGTTGGGCGTTTTTTTCTCTCTTGCTGATGACAATTATTTCTGTATTCTTGCAGTTGATAGTAGAAGAAAGAGAGAAAAAAGGACTAACTATTCTATATCAGATGTGCTGCTGTTTTCTTTCCGAGTCAGTCATCAATACAGTGTCATCTGCGTACATTATGATTACACCCACCGATAATAAATCATGCTAGGATCTCCAGTTCCCTTAGGATAGTCCAGCTGTACAGGCTGAATATATCTGGAGAAAAGATACATCCTTGTCTCACACCCCTTTCTTTTTTGTGTAGCTACTCAGTTCATTTTCTATCCTTATACAGACTGTTTGCTCCGAGTAGAAGTTCTTTACCATACAAATAAAGTACAAGTTTCCTAAACATGAAAGCGATTTAATTTTAACCTGCCTTTGGCCTTAGATATATTTACACTAACGGTCGTTGACTATCGACCTACAACTACGATACTATTTCAGTGAACCAGTCCGAATTCATCATAGTTTTCTTTATCAGTTTCCTCCACAAAATCTTTCACTTTTTCTAAACTTCTTGATCAAAATGATATTTTGGGTCTCTATTGTGATATAACACTACATTTTGTCGCCAGCGGTCTTTTCTCAACTTTGTGCTATTCTGTGTAGATAACAAAACATACAGCCCATGCCATAGGTGCAAACCAATGCGATCCTTAACTCAGAGCGTGTGTGGCTCTTCAGCGCCACTTGGAGCCAATTGTCAACACATGAAAGTTCGTTACTGGAAATGGATTAAGAAATTAACTTTTTTTTTAAAGAAATGTTTACTTTTTACCTTTGGAAATTAAATTTATTATTCAAGATACTGAAGTAAGTAATATTTATTTATTTTATTTGAACTTACAATCTTTTATATTTAAACAAACTTTTTCTGTAAAAAAATCACAAGTGTCATTAAGAATTTTATCACGTAAAAAAGTTAATATAAATGAATATTTTTATCTATGCTATTAATCTTTAATGAAAATATTAAGTATAATCATTTTTTAAATAATTTGTTTTTCTTTAACAGGACAGGTATTTTTTTAAGCATGTTGGATTTTTCTGCCATTCATAAGTAAATAGAAAACATTGAAAACAAAAAGGTAATGTTTTCACTGCGAAATTAATGAAAAATGATACTTATTAAAGAATTTATCACAAAATTAATGTCAAAAACTGAATTCAGTAAACTTAATATCTTGCACCTATTAAAAATTTACCACAAAAATGTAAAGGTATTTACTATCTTATCGTTTTTCTGCTTTTGATATTTTTTTATTATTTTAAATAGCGAAATTCACAAAAAAAAATGTCATTATTAAAAATTTTCTCAGTTTTTTTTCTTTATGCTATTATTCTTCATAATAACGATTATTTTGATTATAAAATTTATTTTTTAAGGAATAATTTGTGTTTTTTTTATAACATGTGAAGTATGTTGATACTTTAGCATCCCGCTACCACTTTCTTATCAATGTTGAATTTTGTACAAATCTGTGCAAAAAGTGGATCACAGAACTTACCCGGCTTCATACATATTTTCAGAAAACCTCAGCTTCTGATTGGTCACTTAATATTTAAATCATGCCCGAATATCAATGTCGATTTCTGTGCAAAAAGTGGATCACAGAGCTTATCAAGCTTCATACCTATTTTCAGGAAACCTCAACTTCTGATTGGTCACTTAATATTTAAATCATGTCCGAATAACATCAACCTAGTTCTTAACCTGACGAAAAAAAAAAATCCACCAAAATCTGTCAATGCCTTTTCGATCCTGTCATGTGATTACGTTGATTATAAATGTCAGACACAAATTCGTTCTTTCTCTTTAATTTCTTTCGTCTACGAAAATGTAGTCTTAAAGAAAACTGCGTTCCGATTCCCAGTTCGGGTGGACGCTGAAAACACATTCACACACGTACACATAAACGTACGTACGAAATTTTACAAACTACATTACAAACTTAATGAAAAGCAACGGAAAATTTATTACAAACATTACGGAACATTCACCCCTTCAGCCGTTCTGAAGCTAAAAGTTTACTCACCTTTATAATTCTTTCAACTCTCTAACAGTGAACATTTTGAACGACAAGTTCATTCAACTTTTATAAGCTCGGATAAAAATATTTCATTATTAAAAACTTAATTAAAAAAAAATTCAGTCAAAGGGACAAAAATATAAATAACCCCTATTCTTGTGTACATCATTCTACAAATATAAATATTGTTGTTGTTATAAAACCGTTTTGTGTTTATTCTTTCATATTTTGTGGTATTTTGCGTTAAATATAAATTGAGAGGAGATCATATCAACTAACGGGCCTCAACAATACCGTCATTGTAAGAAAACAAAAAATGAATTTTCCAAAATTACCATACAGAAAATTGTGGAATTGAAAAGTTTAATAAAAATTTAAGTCAATATTTATTCTATGATATTATTCTTCATAACAAACATCGATTTTAAATAATTATTTATACACGGGTATAAAAATGTATGTTGCATTCCTGTTAAAAATGTAAAACAAAAAGTTAACCTGTTATAGAATATAAACTTCTATATTTTACGGCCAGGACTTCGAAGTTATTTTGCTGTAAGTGAGTTTGTAAAGTTCGAGGTAATAGGTACGCCAATGTGTGTGAAGCACACGCTAATGAAACGTGTGTGATTGATTTTTGAGCGAATGCAGTAATTTTAAAACAGTGAACAAAGAGAGTTGAGACAAGACTTCGCCACGGCTTTGTACGTAGGAAAACCATATTTGATGCGTTGTCATTGTAACATGTGTCAAGAATGGGCTGATTCACAGACTATTCCGTTTCGCAGATCTGTCTGCTGGCTGTCCTATTTCAGATCTTCTTGACTGTTACTGACAGTACGTTTTTATCGTTATTTGCATCGACTCCGAATCACCCCCTGAGTTTTGTGCGGGAATATAATTTGTAACCCCGTACCCTGACCTATTTCCAGGTCATTTGGTGTTCGACCGTGCGGACGTCGTATAGAGCATATCACGTGACTTGTCATATCCAATCAGGATCCAGAAACCACTTATTTAATTCTGAAGACGTAAGATGAAGACAGAATTGTAAAAGAAAGTTTTTCATATCTACTGAATTTAGTGAGATTTATTTGTAGGCGTCTCTTGTTTGTGCTTCACTCATTGGCTGTAAAATATAGGATCTTATGCAGTTTAACAATTTAGAAATCCTTTGGAAGCACATAATTCCTTAAAGACAACGGAAAGTAACATAAGATAACAAATTCCCACATTTATATAAACTTTAAAATTCTTAATTCTGAATCTTAAACTCTCCAGACCTTAGAATATAAAGTCATACACTTTTTGGAAGCAACGTGTTAATTTTTACAAAATAATAGTTCAAGTTAATATTTTTAATTTCAGTACCCTAAAATCTTTCTCAAAATTGGTCAAAAAGTGCTGTGTAACAGGTTGTCAGCATAAATATGATTAACAAAATAAGGTTTGTGTATTTTGTCTTCATCAAGATCAGAATGAGCAAGAACGATGGTTAAAGGCAATATCTCAAGACAACATCCCTGACAAAGTAAACAGTGTTGTTTGTGAAAGGCATTTTCCATCTGATTATGAAACAATGATTACAAGAAAAGTACAACCCAGAAATCCACTAACAATACTTGACCATTTGCCATAAGTGTATTACATAGTCCTTAGCAAAAAACCAACAAAGAAAACTTCTGCTTCTGTGTGAAATGTGCAAAATGATAAATTGGTACAGTTTCTAGAAAAAAAAAACAAAATCCTCACTTTTGAAAAATTGTATCAGAATATTGATCAAAAAGAATTTTATCTCATGCTATAAATCAAACAATCAGCTGTTCATCCAATCTGTTGATTTTTTTTTTCACTGAACGTATTCCAATGTTTTTAATTAAAATTTTTGAAAACTTGAGATTTGAATCTTACAGTGCTGGCATATATACAATAAATTTTTCTTTTTCAAAAAGTTGAATATCAATATTTTAGGACTGATCACAAATCAATGAAGCAATTCATTATCTTTGTAACTTAAAAATTCATAAGAAAAAAAATTAAAAGAGTATATTAATATTATGTCACCACAAAGGATAGAGACAAAACATTATGATTTTGATATTTTTATTAGGGCATTTGAATACTTTGTTACATCTTGGTTGTTATATAACAGACTTCAGAATGATTTTAAGTTAACCAATGTAAGAACATTATCAGATTTGACATCAATAGTTTCAAAATTAGATGACTTTAATTTTGGGGGTGATACTTTAGTGAAATCTATGAAAATCAGAAAAAAGTGTATTCTTTTAATTAATGAAGTGTATGCCAAGGTTGCTCTACAGTATCATAGAAGAAACTTATTTGATTTGGCTGAAAATTTTGAGGAATTACCAAAAACTGTATTGGACATTGTGGAAAAATGTTTAAATGGAGGACCAAACATCTTATTTAAAATGATCCCAGTTGCAAAATTAGAGGCAACTTTTTTTATATGACAAAATTTTATATTTCATTAAAGTAATCAATCAGTCAAGTAATTGCAATTGTATGTAACAATAACAAGGCCCATTGATCTTTTTTTCCAAAAATTTGACATTGTTTTTAATAAGGCTTGGATAACTAAAAATGGCTTGTACTTACCTTTTGATTATGTCCACCTTTTTAAAAATATTTGGAATAATTGGATTACTGTACCTATTTCTGAATTATTATTTTATTCTAAAAGCAAAAAGATGACAGCAAAATGGGAAATTGTAAAATGTCTTTTTGAATATGAAGAAATATTTGTTAAGCTGTTGAAACTAACTGATGCAACAGTTTATCCAAAACTTGTTGAGTGACAAAATGTTTCTCATTGTTTAAAAGATTTTTTGTGATTAAAACTGTAGCTGTCATTAAAACACACCAATTATTAAATAGGGAGGATACTGCAGAAACAGTTCATTTCATTGAAAAAGTCTTAAAATTTTGAAAAATTTTCTGTGTCAAAGAAATATATGGTAATACTAAAAAAAATTGTTCCATTGAAAAAAGTGATATCAGATTTAGATGATGAATGTTATTTCATTCTAATTCTGGGAAAATGACAAAAAGAATGGAAGGAAATCAAGGAAAAAGAATTAAATCATTAACAAGAGGTACTAATTTAACCATTGAACATACATGCAATGACTTGATGTTTGCAGATATTTGCTAAGCAGTGGGTTTAATTTTGTTATGCTTGGTGAATTTTCCACAGACTATTTAGAAAATCAATTTGGAAAATTTAGACAAATTTCTAGAGATGCATATTTTATAACAGTTCAAAATGTTATTGAAAAATTTTAATATTGAAAAAACTAAATTATTTCTTAAATTAAATGTTCAAGTCAAATAATACAACTTTGATCCAGGCTATAATTACTCAAAATATGGACACTTGTTGAATGAAATAGGATGCCAAACATTTAATAACTTACCAGACCATGAAATTAGTATCTCTAAAGATATTAAAACATCACTTTTGTATATACCAGGCTTTGTCACAAGAAAAGATTGTCCCACAGAAAAGGAAATCTTTAATAATATTAGTTTTTATTTTCAAGAATATGAACATTTTTGAAAGAAATAGATTGTGGTAATTTAAAAATCCCACTGGATACTACAGGGCAACTAGATATTTTTTTTATTTTCAATTTTCCCTCTTTTTACATATATTTAATTGATTAACTCCTCAAATTATCCTATTAATTAATTTTGTGTACTTGCTAATGTAAACTGATTTTAATTTGGAAAACTATGTATACTGGTAATATCTATTATTATATCATAGCAAAATAAATATTTTCTGTGAAACAAATTGTATAAACAAGAGAAATCACAATAAATTTTATAAAGATTATCAAAATTATTGTTTCTCTGAAATTCAAATTTTTTGTAAAGTATTTTCAGACTTTGTTGATACACGATTTTGTAAAATGCTGCAATTGCTTCCTGATTGTATTAAATTATATTTTCTGTAATCAATTGGTATAAACAAATTAACTCATTATTTCTGCAATATCATCTAAAAATGTCTCTAATTTATTGTGAATAAACTGATTTTTGTGCATTTAGTTATTTTATAGTAGAGCAGTCTATTTTTGTTCTTTCTTTGTACATTTGCATTTATGGAATTAAGTCATTAATTGTAAGCTGATTCTTAATATTATATATATTTGTCAATTAACTAATTACTAAACATTACTAACAAGTTCCTTGATAAAAATATTCTCAGTAATTGTTATTTAGTAGTAATTTAGGTCTCCACATGACTGCCCCCAGTTGTGGATCCCAGTCACATGGTTTCTGGACCTGGTATAAGGACTGGTTTGGTGTAAACCCATTTATCATTCTAGTGTGGGGGTCAGGAGTACAGGATAGGGGTTGGTGATATTGGATCAGACTGGATTATACTGGTAAAATCAGGGTTAAAACAGAAATATAGATGTCAAATCATTTAAACAGTGTTTTTCCAGTATTTGCAATCCTGATTATATATAATAAAGAATAATAAAAACCGAATTATATTTTCTGTAATCAAAGCGATATGTATAAACAAATTAACTACATTAGATTTCCTGATCTATATATCATCTAAAAAAAGTCTCTAATTTCAATTGAAGAGACTACCAATAAAAAGAATAAATAGACTGATTTTTTATCAATATGAAGAGACTGCATTTAGTTATTTTATATAGATATGTATATCAATATGAAGAGACTACCAATAAAGTCTATTTTGTTCAATATGAAGAGACTACTAAAAAAAGATAGATTTGTACTTTGCATTTGAAGAGACTGATGAATAGAATCTATAGTCATTAATTGTAGATATGAATAGACTGATTCTTAATATTAAAAGATATATAATTTGTCAATTAACTAATTACTAAAAAGATAGATATGAATAGACTAGATCTATAGCTATAAGTTCCTTGATAAAAATATTCTCAAAAGTAATTGTTATTTAAGAGACTACCAATAAAAAAGATAATTTAGGTCTCCAATAAAAAGATAGATATGAATAGACTGCCTAGATCTATAGCTATATCAATATGAAGAGACTTAATAAAAAGATAGATATGAATAGACTGCCTAGATCCCAATATGAAGAGACTACCAATAAAAAGATAGATATGAATAGACTGCCTAGATCTATAGCTATATCAATATGAAGAGACAATAAAAAAGGTTTCTGGACCTGGTATAAAAAGGAATAGACTGGTTTGGTGAATAACTGCCTACCATTTATCATTCTAGATCTATAGTATATCAATATGAAGAGGTATGAATAGACTGCAGGAGTACAATAAAAAAGATAGATATGAATAGACTGCCTTGGATCAGATATCAATATGGAGACTACCAAAAAAAAGATAGATTAGACTGGTGCTATATCAATATGAAGAGACTGGTTAAAAAGATAAGATATGAATAGAAACTGCCTCAAATCAAATTTTAAACAGTGTTTTTCTAGTATTTGTGACTGCCTAGAACAATCAGAAGAGACTACCAATAAAAAAGATAGATATGAATAGACTGAGATATATATATAAGAGACTAAATAAAAAGAATAATAAAAAACCGAATACATCAACATTCTATCAAAATTGGGACTACCAATAAAAAAGATAGATATGAATAGACTGCCTGATATGAATAGATAGAATAGACTTAGATAGATAAATATGAAGAGACGATAAAAAGATAGAATAGACTGCCTAGATCTATAGCTATATCAATATGAAGAGACTACCAATAAAAAGATAGATATGAATAGACTGCCTAGATCTATAGCTATCAATACCAATAAAAAGATAGATATGAATAGACTGCCTAGATCTATAGCTATATCAATATGAAGAGACTACCAATAAAAAGATAGATATGAAATAGACTAGACTGCCTAAAAGATAGATATGAATATAGCTATATCAATATGAAGAGACTACCAATAAAAAGATAGATATGAATAGACTGCCCTAGATCTATAGCTATATCAATAGACTGCCTAGATCTGCCTAGATCTATAGCTATATCAATATGAAGAGACTACCAATAAAAAGATAGATATGAATAGACTACCAATCTAAAATCAATATGAAGAGACTAGATATGAATAGATAGATCTATAGCCAATAGAAGAGACTACCAATAAAAAGATAGATATGAATAGACTGCCTAGATCTATAGCTATATCAATATGAAGAGACTACCAATAAAAAGATAGATATGAATAGACTACCAATCAATAAAAAGATACCAATAAAAAGATAGATATGAATAGACTGCCTAGATCTATAGCTATATCAATATGAAGAGACTACCAATAAAATATAGACCGCCTAGATCTATAGCCATCAATGAAGATAGAATAGACTGCCTAGATCTATAGCTATATCAATATGAAGAGACTACCAATAAAAGATAGATATGAATAGACTGCCTAGATCAATATGAAGAGACTACCAATAAAAAAGATAGATATGAATATATCATGAAGAGACTACCAATAAAAAGATAGATATGAATAGACTACCATAGCTAAAATATGAAGAGACTACCAATAAAAAGATAGATATGAATAGACTGCCTAGATCTATAGCTATATCAATATGAAGAGACTATCAATATAAGAGACTCAATAAAAAGATAGACTATGAATAAAAGATCTATAGCTATATCAAATGAAGACTGCCTAGATATGAATAGACTGCCTAGATCTATAGCTATATCAATATGAAGAATAAAAAGATAGAATAAAAAGAGACTAGATAGAGATATGAATAGACTGCCTAGATCTATAGCTATATCAATATGAATAGACTACCATATAAAAAGATAGATATGAATAGACTGCCTAGATCTATAGCTATATCAATATGAAGAGACTACCAATAAAAAGATAGATATGAATAGACCTGCCTAGATCTATAGAATAGACTACCAATAAAAAGATAGATAGAATAGACTATATCAATGAAGAGACTACCAATAAAAAGATAGATATGAATAGACTAGATCTATAGCTATATCAATATGAAGAGACTACCAATAAAAAGATAGATATGAATAGACTGCCTAGATCTATAGCTATATCAATATGAAGAGACTACCAATAAAAAATAGATATGAATAGACTGCCTAGAATAGACTGCCTAAAAAGATAGATCTATAGCTATATCAATATGAAGAGACTACCAATAAAAGATAGATATGAATAGACTGCCTAGATCTATATCAATATGAAGAGACTACCAATAAAAATAGATATGAATAGACTGCCTAGATCTATAGCTATATCAATATGAAGAGACTACCAAAAAAGATAGATATGAATAGACTGCCTAGATCTATAGCTATATCAATAGACTACCAATGAAGATATGAATAGACTACCAATAAAAAGAGACTACCAATAAAAGATAGATATGAATAGACTGCCCAGATCTATAGCTGCCTAAAAAGATAGATATGAATCTATATCTATATCAATATGAAGAGACTACCAATAAAAAGATAGATATGAATAGACTGCCTAGATCTATAGCTATATCAATATGAAGAGACTACCAATAAAAAGATAGATATGAATAGACTGCCTAGATCTATAGCTATATCAATATGAAGAGACTACCAATAAAAAGATAGATATGAATAGACTGCCTAGATCTATAGCTATATCAATATGAAGAGACTACCAATAAAAAGATAGATATGAATAGACTGCCTAGATCTATAGCTATATCAATATGAAGAGACTACCAATAAAAAGATAGATATGAATAGACTACTATAGCTATATCACAATGAAGATACCAAAAAAAAAAGATAGATATGAATAGACTGCCAGATCTATAGCTATATCAATATGAAGACTACCCAGACAATGATCAATATAAGAGACTAAACTATAAGACTGCCTAGAATGATAGATATGAATAGACTGCCTAGATCTATATATCAATATGAAGAGACTACCAATAAAAAAGATATAGACTGCCTAGATCTATAGCTATATCAATATGAAGAGACTACCAATAAAAAGATAGATATGAATAGACTGCCTAGATCTATAGCTATATCAATATGAAGATGATAGATATGAATAGACTGCCTAGATCTATAGCTATATCAATATGAAGAGACAATGATAGATATGAATAAACTACCGACGATGATAGATAGATATGAATAGACTACCTAGATCTATAGCTATATCAATATGATAGATACCAATAAAAGATAGATATGAATAGACTGAATAAATATCAATATGAAGAGACTACCAATAAAAAAAAGATAGATATGAATAGACTGCCTAGATCAATGAAGAGACTACCATAAAAAGATAGATATGAATATAATAATATCAATATGAAGACAATGATAGATATGAATATGCCTAGATGATAACTATGAAGACTACCAATAATATGAATAGAAGATATGAATAAACTACCGACATGATAGATAGATAGACTACCAAAGATATATAGATATGATCAGACCACCAACAATGATAGATAGATAAACTGAATAAATAGATATGAATAGACTACCGACAAAGATATATATAGATATGAATAGACTAATAGACCAGACAATGATAAATAGATAAACCCGACAATGATAGATAGATATGAATAGACTACAGACAATGATAGATATGAATAAACTACCGACAATGATAGATAGATATGAATAGACTACAGACAATGATAGATAGGAATAAACTACCGACAATGATAGATAGATATGAATAAACTACCGACAATGAATAGAGATGATAGATATGAAATATATTGATATGAATAAACTACCGAAATGATTACTGATAGATATGAATAAACTACCGACAATGATAGATAGATATGAATAAACTACCGGTAATGATAGATAGATAGACTACAGATGATAGATAAGATGAAACTACCGACAATGATGATAGATATGAATAAACTACCGAATAGACTATGACAATGATAGATAGATATGGATACAAAACTAAAATATTGAATTAAATGAAGATAGACAAATATATATGAAAAAATGATTACTTAACAAAAATGGTTCCTGCCTAAAAATCTAAATCTAAGCATTAACTTTTCTTTTAATAAACTGATCATCATTCATTCAAGTCCAATCTTCTCCCATTTAGTTCCAATCAATCATAAAATGATTAATCTCCCCCCCGCACCCTTTTCTCTCTCACCCATACACACACCCTATCTATTAGTATATTTCTCCATCTAAATGATATAAGTATTTTATTCCTCTATTTTTCTTTCTTTGTAGCCTTTTTCTTAAACTCAATACCATGTCACTATTTGTCTATCAAGGTTGGACCAAATCATGTACAAAAGTTAATGTTGAGTGCTCACAAAAAGCAGATTTTCAAGGCAAATAGGTGATAATTAATTTCTGGAGATTGACAATTCCTATACTTTCTACCTCATAGTCAGTACAGTCATCTACTTGCAAAATCTATTATACCTAAGTGATAGCAGCCTTAAATGAGGCTTCTCACAATGTTCTTTCTTCTGATAATAATTAAATTTATTATGTCAATGTAATTAATGAATTTATTTGATTAATTCCAAATTTTCACTAACCCCAGATTTCATCTCCATTGTAACTTCATTGCAGTAGCATGATGAATTCCTTTGTTTCATGTTCAGGCTAACAAAATGGTGGCCAGGAGTTCTGAGGTTCAATCTAAGCGTTTAGATAGAGAGACAAGCTCAAGAACTTCAGAATTGAATAAACCAACCTTCTCACACTCATAGCATTTAGACATCATGACAAGGAGAGATAAAAACTGGGAAGAAAGCAACAAAAAAGTACACCACAAGGTTTT
>CAHIKZ030000757.1:1207500-1222500 GCA_903632075.3 Acanthosepion pharaonis | reverse complement strand
GATGTGGGTGATCATGGCTCTCTACAACTTTGCATCTTTTGTAGGTCTTTGTAAGGATTGTCTTTTTGCTATCTTTCTTAGTCCCTGTTCTATCAACCATTTACACAACTTTGTTGGGTTATCCCACTTGACTTCACTAAAAAGCCATTGCTAGGGGGCACTCTTTAAGCCTATAAAAAGGCATCCATTTCTCTCTCTATTCTCTTTTACAGCTTTTCAGTTCTGGCTACAAGATGTAGTCACATGTGGGTAAAAGTGTCCACTCCCAAGGGAACGTTCATTTCATGGTTTTACTTACTTGACTTTTCTATTCTCTCTTGTTATTATAGCGAGTTTCTTTTTTTTTTTTTTTCCTTTTTGTTACATGTAATTTCTTTTGTAAATACATGAATTGTCATTTCTTTTATATTTATTGTTTTGTATTACTCATATTTTTTACTTGAAATCTGCCAATAATGTTTGTGGGATAAATTTTCCTGGAGCCGTCAATATTACTCAACAAAGTGTTGATTCCTGTAACATAATAGTGATTAACATTTACCCAAACATAATAACATACCCAAAACACTGCTTTACTGTCCCTCTTGCCTTCAATTATGTCTCGTGAGTGCCAAATTCTCCAAGTCTTCTTTCCTCACTATATGCCCTAGAAATTTCCACTGTTTCTTTCTGAGTGTCCTTTTTATTTCCATTCTCCTTAAAAGTTTCTTCTTTCTCACATGTGGAGTCCATCATCTTAGCATTTTTGTTACCTCAGCTTTCTTCATTTGGGAGGAGATTCTTCAGTATTTATTGCCATTTAGCAGCATTGATATGACAGCACTCTTTTCTATGTTTCTAATGAATTTTTCCTGTTTCTTAATATTTTGCTTCATTTTTGGAAGGCGTCTTTGTTATCCCAATGCGTCAACTTTGGCATCACTCAGTGTCTGAAATTCTGGGATGAGGATTTATTATTTACAAACTAATATCCTCATCTGTGTTGTTATTCTCTTTGAATTTCTGGGATGAGGAATTATCATTATTTACATTCAGACTAATATCCTCATCTTTGTTGTTATTCTTTCTGGGATGAAGAGTTATTTATTTACTTTGAATTATTCTCTTTGATTTTCTGGGATGAGGAATTATCATTATTTACATTCAGACTAATATCCTCATCTTTTTTGTTATTCTAATATCCTTTTTCTTGTTATTCTCTTTGAATTTCTGGGATGAGGAATTATTATTATTTACATTCAGACTAATATCCTCATCTTTGTTGTTTCTCTTTGAATTTCTGGGATGAGGAATTATCATTATTTACATTCAGACTAATATCCTCATCTTTGTTGATATTCTCTTTGAATTTCTGGGATGAGGATTTATCATTCAGACTAATATCCTCATCTTTGTTGTTATTCTCTTTGAATTTCTGGGATGAGGATTTATCATTATTTACATTCAGATTAATATCCTCATCTTTGTTGTTATTCTCTTTGAATTTCTAGGATGAGGAGTTATTATTATTTATATTATTTGCATAATGTCCTCATCTTTGCTGCTATGACCACAACATTGCTACCATTGCATCTTCTGGCATTTTTCAGGTTTCTATTGATCCAGGTAATCTTCAGTCAATTTTGAACACAACCCTGATAAAAAGCAGCTGATTAGCAGTCTGAAAAAACTGTGTCTGACATAAAAGTACCTCTGAAACAGTTGAGTGTTTTTTTTTGTAAAAATGCACCCAGTGACATTCATTGACGATTGCTGAATGTTTATAGAGGCCAAACAGTGGGTGCTAACAGAGAGAGAAGTTGGCTGATGCATTTTAGCAATTGCAATATTGATATACCTGCCAAGCCACATGCTTGGCTGTCAACCAATGAAATGAATGGCATGTCGAGAATGCATAGGAAATGATAGTGACTAGATGGAAAAACAGTATTATATAGTTGAAAACTTGCTCCTATTCAATAGTGCTATTATGCTCCTAGTTCCCATTGTCATTTACACAGAAATAAATAGGAGGCTATACTTTCAAAGAATTCCTCATCCTTATATATATATATATATATATATATATATATATATATATATATATAAATGAAGAGATTGGGGTGCATAGATAAGAGAGGGAGAAAAAACATAATTATACAATTTAATTATTATTTAATTATTCCGTCATATATTTTGCTCTATTTATGCTTTGGGGATTCATTTTAGGCCTTAATTATTGCTAATAGCAGAGATACTTTCACTTTCCAGCTGATAATCGAATAATTATACTTAAATATTTTGTAAAGTGCTACAGTTCACTTTTTAACCAATCAGGAATGCAGACTTGCAAGCCTTGTTGTGGAATAAAATGTTTGCAAGCTAATCTGCTTGACCAGTTCTATAAAGTAATGAGTTTGAACTTAACTACATGCTCTATAACTGTATCAAGTTAAGCTTGAAAAATACATAACCAGGAAAGTGCTTTATGTTGTCAGAATCATACAGCCTTTGGTAAGTTCATTGCTATGTATAGAGTAAGTGGTTATGGACAAATGTAAAATAATGTCCCAAAAATAGAATTAAAAAAACTTTGCAATAATCAATAACAAGAAAAGAACAAGGTAAAAAAATAATATAAAGCAAGCAAACAATATATGCAAGGCCAATCAACAATAATAAAGCAAAAAGTTCACAAAGACACACAAAAGTAAGTAGATAAGCGAATGTTGTGTTCTGACTTCAAGACAGACTGGGACTGAGTAAAAGGAAACCAAGAACTGGCCTATTTTATTGGCTAGGAAAAAAATCCCAAGATGTATTTGTGTGCTTCTACCTATACATTGGGGAGGGTAAAGTGTTTTGCATTCATTCCCCATGGGAATTGGAACCAACAATTTGTTTTCATTTAGTTGCAGCTGTTGATTATACAAGAAAGACACAATAAAAGCAGATGAAAAATTTGAATAAAATGCCATGAGAAATAAAAAATGACATTTGAATTCCCTCACTGGGCTTTCTTAACCCCTCACACACCTATTTTAATGCCATGGCCTTTAAGAACATTGGTGATCCTGGTTCTCCACAGCTTCCACTTCTGTATTATTTGTGAATTGCTACAAAGTCTTGGGAAATGTGGTGTAATGTTTCACAGTTGCTTTCTCCATGATCTTGAATTCAAATAATCTTTCTCCTTGACTGGCCACCAATCAAGACTAGTTTACCATGTTACTTAACTTATTAATGATGTAGTATTAGTCTCTAACGTAATATGATTTGCACTTAATTTCACATCAGACTATCAAGGAAAACAGGTATAGGTTGACATAACTTCTGGTGCTTCTGCTATCTTTCTTAACATTCTGGACAATATTCAAAGAAGAATCTGCAATATTATTGGTCCCAACCTGGTATTTTGGCTTCAATTATTCTTTCACCACTTTAACATAGCTCCTCTGTAGATTTTCTATAAATATTTGAATGGAAATTCATCTTATGAGTTTTCCTCTTTGATTTCAGGAATTTAAGCACAGTACTAAGCCTCATCATTTTGCTAGCAAAAGTGATAAATATAACCTTAAGTTATATTATAATAGTTTCCTCTCTCACACTTTTCGTTTGTGGGACTCTCTTCCAGCTTCTTGCTTTTCTGTCAACTACAAAAATTTAAATGTAACATCAATTGTCATCTTCTGTCTCCTGAAATAATCTTTTTATTGTCATTTCTTCTCAGTAATGTATTCTCGGTTTTTTCCACTCCATTCTTTCATCCTCAGTAACCCCTTGAATCATAATGGCTTTCTTACCTTGCTTGGGATGAAATGATTAGAAAACAAAATAAATGGATTCATATCTATCCCAATAGCAATTGTATGAAAATGAACACAACAGATGAATTTTGAATTTAAACGAAACTTGTTCGTCTCCTATGTACAAAATTTTGTCACTGACATTTTCCATCTAAGTTTAATTATTTGATGTAGATACTTTTTAACGATTACAAAAGAAGTGAGCAAATTAAACTGAATAAGTAATTAATTAAACTGGGCAATTAATCTATTTTGAAAAGAACAAAAAACTAAATGAATTGACTCAGCCTTGACATTCGCTAAAATTAGTAAACAAAACTTTATCGGAATAGTGGAAAGCCTGAGTGATAATGTTTAGTTTTCCAAAGGAGTGGAGAGTTTGATCGTTGCTCAGGATTCTCTAAATATTGCTCAGAGGAGTGGGGAGTGCTAACAAAACCAAAATAGTAACATAAAAAAGAAATTTCATAATACCATCATCCTGCTTGGAAATTCTGTATTTTTTTCACCTGTATCAAAATATTTGCAGACTATTTTAGTAAAAACTCCACCTGTATTTTCAATCTGTTGTATTCACATTTTCAATTTTCTCATTTCTATATTTCTCTCTCGACTAATGCAACCCTCAATTAAAAAGAAGAAGACTCAACACAGCAGAAAAATAGCAGAAATTTGTAGGTCCAGCACCTACTTATTTAAGACTATAAATCTACTAAAATAAGACAGGCTCTATGCATAACTTCTGTCATAAAAGAAAAATGTAAAAGAAAGGAAGGCATGACAATAAAATTATCTTGGCCAATCAAAAAAATTAAGACAAAGAGACTTTTGATGTTAGTTGAAACCAAGGTTCATGCCAGTGGTCTGGGAGCCTGGTCAAAAGAATATAAGCTCACTGTTCTAGCTAGACAAACAGAAGGGTCGGCAAGAGAAACCATAGAAGATAAAGACGTGAATGTCAGAGAAGCCAGCCATGCATGATGTGTGAAATAGTTAAGAGATCATTTTCCTAATGATATTTCCCACCCTTCTTAGGGCCAAGAAAAATGGCAGATCGACACAGACCTATTTCTAAGATGACTACTACTATCAAGTTCGGACTACTCGACTGTCAAAACTAACCACTACCAAGCCAAAACAGACTTTCTCCAAACTGTTACTAAGATCTACACTGTAAATAACATTTTGTTAACTGGAATGTCAAAAACTCACTCTAATCTAAATCACATAAATATATATTATTTATTTTATACCTGTGAATCAGTCCATTTTATTTCTGAAGTTCTGCTAAAATAATTACCCTCTGGCACACAACATACTACAACATAAAATAAATTAAAAATATAACACCTGCAAAGTTCACTTATAACTTTGAAACTGTAAATAATCTCAATGAACCCATCAGTTCATTATTTGTGCCAGTTGGAAACAGAAAAGGTAAGATCCAGGTGTCAGATCTGGCTTCTTTTTTTTTCTTTTTTTTTTACCAATTCATCCCAAGCAAGGCAATAAAGCCACTAAAATACAAGGGTTACTGAATATGAGAGAATATGAGGGAAAAAAACACTATTAAGGAGGGATAACAATAAAAGAAAAATTAAGATAATGATTGACACTGCATTTACATTTTTGAAGATCAAAATTAACTGGGAAGCAAGAAGCTGGAAGTCATTTCAACTGTAAAATGATGAGATCTTGCTGCCAATCTAGTACTGTACTTAAATTCATAAAGTCTACCTACCATAGAGGAAAGTTCATTAGAAAAATTACCATAAAAGTATTTACAGAAAAGGCACAAGGAAGTTATGTTACAGCAGTGGGAAAGTGATTGTAGCTGAGATACCAGGTCAGGATTGATAACATTGCAGATTCTTTTTTGGATTTCATCAAGAATCTTTAAATTCATAGCAGGTGTAATATTCAAAACATGTATAAATGGGAGACTTATAAATATATAAGACAGATTCTAGCAAAAAAATTCGTCTAACATGACACAGTGAACCAACTTTCTTAGCAGACAACATAACAATTATACGGTGTAGAGAAAATAATCCTATAGAAGAAGGCACAGCTGATCAATATCCAAATAGAAATCAGAACAAGAAAAATTTTGTTAGAAACAAAGAAGAGAGTACTGATCTATTTTCTAATATCAGTCCGCCTATATGGCAGTGAATGCAGGACACTCTCCTTACAGATGAAGAAGTGACTTGAAGCAACAAAAAAATGTGGTTGTACAGGAGGATGCTCAGAATACCATAGATCAAATATGTGAGCAAAGATGAAGTTTTAGTAGAAATAGAAAGAAAAAGAACATTCTTAAGAGGAAGAGACAGTTTAAATTTCTCAAGTACATAATGAGAAAAGAGGGCTTGGAAAATTTGATACAGACAGGACAGATTGAAAGCAAGAGAGATAGAGGAAAACAATGTATAACATACCTAGTGAGTTTGAGTAAATGGATGGTGGAGCAAGGTTTAAGAGAGATAACAAAAGGACACAATTTATTAAAAAGCTAAAAAGGACAGGAAATTGTGGAGAGCCATGATTGCCAACATCCAGAAGGGACATGGCACATAGAAGAATAACAACAATAACAAGCTCATGGAAATGATGACAGTTTCAAATCCACAAGAGACTGTGACTTTTTAGTTAATGTATCCAAGACATATCAGGAAGTCATTACTGCCATTGATTCAAGTGACAATGATGAACAAAATAAGGCACTTTTTGTTGGGAATATTTTCTACTACAGTACACAACATGTCCATCTGGGTGTCAATGCAATTACTTATTCAGCGTAAATTGCTTGTTCACCAAACTGATCTTAAAGACATTTATATGAAAGCTTTTAATCAGTTGTAGAACAATCAGAAGATTTTACAATGAAAGATAAAAATACTGACAAACTCGGATGTAGACTAAAAAAAAATACTGTCTTACATTCCTTGAATAATCAAGATATAATCCAATCACTTGCTGACTCGTGGATAAAATAATTATTGTTATTTGTGTCAATGACATCATGGCAAAAAGATTGCACTTGGGTCTCCTTGAGAAAAAAGAAAAAATTGAGTCATAAGTTCAAAATAAAAGATCTCAGAAAATAGCTTGATTCCTTGGGATACATTTCATATTTGAAAAACTATGCATGAACCAGTTCATATATATATATATATATATATATATATATATATATATATATATATATATATATGTAGCAAATATATGGATATAGATCCGACAGTATGAAGAAAAATATACAGAAAAAACAAACAAAAATCCTAATATGCAATTATGCTGTTTTAATATAACAAACATAAATGAGATATTCGCCTCGGTAATTTAAACAATGCTTTAATTGTACACACAACTAAATCTGATCATAATTTCGATTTTGATTCTGTGAAGATTTTAAAATATATTCATAATAAAAATCTTAGATGGATTTATGAGGCAGGCATAATATCTATCTCACGCACGGTGAATACTAGACCCAGCTTCTTTAATATTTCCCCTTTTCTAGCAAGATTAATGCTCGACAAACGTACATATAAATTTTAGATTAAAATAAAATTCTTTTCATTTTTCATTCAAAATACTCTATTTTAGGAATATGTTTTCACAACATCGCCGACATGATCATATTGAAACAGAACGCTGATTTTTAAAAAATTTCAGTTATCTGTTTTGATCAGTCTTACTCTTATGTCCATCGTCTTTTCATGTTGAATTGAATATAGTCTAATGTTAATTATGTTTTATGAATATGTCCTGAAGATGGTCTACTAGACCAAAACATCCGACATTGACATTATATTAACATTAAAACAGCATAATTGCATATTAGGATTTTTGTTTGTTTTTTCCGTATATTTTTCTTCATATATATATATATATATATAGATATATATATATAAATTGATTTAGTATGCAAAATAATAAATTCAGATTGTTGTGGGAATGGTAAGTATTATCATTTTATGTCTTCTGGTATATTTCATGTGAGTCTGAGTAAAAAAAAAAAACAAAAAACAAAGAACACAAAACATGAAATTCAAACAAATGACAATAAATGTATTAAGAAAACATATCACAGAAGAAACAAAGTTAAAGTTATGAACAGTTCACTGCAATCTTCAGTCAGTGAAGTACTTAAATGCTTCATCTCTATCAGAACAAAAAAGAAACAGTGTTGTCACTACAAATGACAAAAGCAAAAAAGGAAGAGCATTTCAAATATTGCACTACCTGTGGTTATTGTCAGGGGGTGGTAATCCAACAAAATTTCCACTTTATGAAATGGAAAAAAAATAAGATGAAGACTGTGCTGAATTAGTTGATAACTTTTACAGGAGAATAGAGGTAGAAGTTTAATCTTGTTCTGACTGGTACTCATCCAGATTTGCATGAAAATATATGAAAGTTGTCACAACACAATACTGTATCTTAACCAAACCTCATCCATAACTTTTACTGGGATACAGATAGACAAAGAGTTCAGTGAATATACTGATTGATCCATTCATTTTCTATGGTTTATCAACCCTTTGCAAGTTATTTAAAGCCAGAAAATATTTTTAGACTAAGAATTTTAGGAAGGAGATAGTGGTTTTAGTCATACAAATCTTACTAATTAAGCCATAGCTGGGGGGAGAAGAGGTGGATTCATGCCTAATCAGAATTTGATGAACAAACAAAAAATCAAAATGTGAATAAAGTTGGGGGATCAATTTTATATTACAATCAATATATAAACTGATCACTCACGTTGTGGCCATGATATTTTCTATACATTAATATTTCAGAGGATGTAAGACATGCCTCTGTAGCAAATCATTGCTGGGTTCTAGCACCCACTCATGGTCTCTGGTTGCCTTTTGCTGAAACAGCTACTGCTGGCTTCAACTGACTGTTCAGTTTATATTCATCTTTCCTAACTCTCCCACAAAGCTCATTAGGTATTCAACAATTATTTTCTCCAACCTTGAAGAAATGACACCGACCCTAAACAAAGACGTCTGGTATTTCAAAATAATAAACTCTGTTTTTAGAAATTCCTTTCTTTTCTCAAACAATAATTTTCTCGTCAATAAATTTTATTTCAAATCAGGAATTTCTTTTGGTTGTCAACCCAAATAGTTCTTTGTCCATTTTCGAAACACACTCTAGATTATTTACATTTCTCTAAACCATATTTCGGACTCCACATTTCATTCGGCATTACCTTTTGTTTACATTTTTGGTTTCACTTACATTTGGTCCCCGGCCTTGAATGACATTCAATTAAAAAAACAGTCAACTGCAAGAATTTCTCTTTGTTTGTCAAATTCCAATATGATCTAAATATTCCCCATGACTAATCAGATGTATTTTAATCAAAACAAAATTATTTCAAGTCTGCAAATTTTTCTGTTTTAAATTCCAGCATTTTAAGAACTGATAATTCTTATGTGCATTTTCTTTTGATAAAAAAAAAAAATATTAGTTTTTTTCCTCACTTCATATTTCAATTCCTGTTTCTAACTTTAACATTTTCTTGTTTAACATTTTCTTAACTCTTCCAATGCTCCAGTTCTATACAGGGTTTTTGCATGAACCCTTTTAATTCCTAAATCCAAACCATCAGTGTCATGACAGTGTCACATTCCTTTAAACTAATACCAGTGACCCTTTATAGTGTCACACTACAGAAGAATGCTGAGAATACCATGACCTAACCATGTGAGCAACGTAGAAATTATAAGAAAAATGTAAACAAAAATGACAATCATGCTAAGAATCAGGAAGAGACAGTGGATATTTCTAGGGCATATAATGAGGAAAGAGGACTTGGAGAATTTAACACTCACATGATTAGAGACTAGGGTGTCAGAGGAAACTAGCCAGTAACCTAGTTAATGGACTTAAGTAAAAATGAATGGCAGAACAATTTACATGGAACCTTACAAAGAGCTACAAAGGATAAGTAGTTGTGGAGAGCCGTGATTGCCAACGTACTTAATGGAAAAATATTTGAAAAGTCACAAGGTGATGAAGAAAAAGAAAATAAAGAAAGAATAATTGCTGTAAGCTTTCAATGACTTTTAACCATTTCGCCTATATTTTCTCGTGTTGGCTGCAAGAGTTAGAACCAGGAACGGGATTATTAATTACCACAGATTTTAGAGATAATTATTAACCATCAATTAACAGTACAAATATGGTGCATAATCAATTAGAAAATACACGTTTACAAAAACGGACTTCACAGGACATTAGCAACGGCAGTCGAATTGGGATTTGGCAAAATTTTGAAAAAAAGATCGAAAGAAAAGAAAAAAAAGAAAAAAAAGAAGTAATTAAATTTCTTTTAAAAAAAATAATAAAGGAAGAAAGCGCTAACGAGTACAAATCATTTGAAGGCAAAAATAAATACCCGTGTACATTGTTATCAATGTTATGGAAAGAAAAATACTTTCTTGAGAGTGTTTTTAGTACGATTTACGATAAAACTAAAGAGTGTTGAATTTCTCAGGCATGGTTATTTAATTTTCTTCAGTCCGCTGAGAAAAATCTTAAATTGTCATTTTGATTCATTTCTTTGCTATTTATATTCTGTTCACTTCGGAAAGATTGTTTTTGCGTTATGAAAAAGAGAGAGAAAGAAAAAAATTGTGTGTGTGTGTGGAGCGGGGGTCACAAGGTTTTTTTCCTTTTTCATTTTTTTTTTTTTTAAATCAGAACATTCCCGCCCCCGTTTTATTTTGAGTCATTGCTAAGCA
Organism: Acanthosepion pharaonis; assembly: GCA_903632075.3. Classification (NCBI taxonomy): domain Eukaryota; kingdom Metazoa; phylum Mollusca; class Cephalopoda; order Sepiida; family Sepiidae; genus Acanthosepion; species Acanthosepion pharaonis. The sequence continues at coordinate 1,211,948 of CAHIKZ030000757.1, read as the reverse complement.
ACAAAGTTCCTAAATATCCGCACGAAACGCAAGAGTGAAAGAAAAGAGAAAAGAGGAATCAAGAGAAAGAGACAAAATGAAAAAAAAAGAGAGTAAAAAAAAAGAAGAGAAGGAATAGAGAAGACAAAAGAGAGAAAAAGAAAGATTAGAGAGAGAAACGGTAGTAGATATTGAGCAAAGAGAGAAAGAGGCCCAGAAAAAATATAGAACAAGAAATGAAACATTATTTTTTTTGTCATTTCTTTTGGTTCTACATCTTAGTATTTGTTTTCCTATGACATAAGTTTAGTAGAAGCAATAATAGTTGCAGCAATCGGCGTGTCTAGTGTAACTAAGTGAAATATTTAATAGTGGAAACGGCTGAACAATGTTGTTTTAAAAAAAAAAAAGTGACATAATTTTTCAAGTCCCTACGTACATAACATCGCTTATAAAAGCTTGCTATTCTCCCGGCCCCGACCCACACTTTTTTATTTATTCTTCCATTTACTTTTTAATTTTTTTTTTTTTTAGTTTTTTTAACAGATTAGCAGCTCAAAGATGCACAAGTTAAAAAATATATATATTTCTTTTTTTTTCTTTTTACACCTTTTCAAAGTGGGCTTTGCTGTAAAAAGCATTCATTTGTAAGCACCTGTGAGCTCTGTTCTCTCACGACGCTCTAACTCTTGTGGCCTTGTGCCAGATTAAGCTGGAATATTTGCAAGTTGAATGAGAGAGTTAAATACCAATTTCTGAAGGTAGTAGTTGTTTCTCAGGTCCAGATAAAAGATGGAAGTTTCAAATACTGATTTTCAAAGTAAGAAGAACTTTTGTGAATTCAAAAATGATGGCAGCTAAATACCCACACACTTCAATCAGTTACGTGCCATACATGATACACGTTTGGACAATCATGTCTCTTTTAATTCATCACTGACTAGGCAGGAGATTTTCCTGCAGCCTCTGCATCAGACTAGTTGGCAAACCAAAGCTACAGAACCCAGTCTGTTCTGTTATTCAACCCATAGCTTTGGGAGGGGGGATGGATTTTTACCTTTTCCAAAGGTATTTGCACATAAGTGAATATAACAAACAAACCCAACTGGAATTGGGACTCGGCTCTCCAGTTTCTCATTCAAAGCTGATATCCACCCCGTCAGTCTTAGTACTTGTAAAGTCTGCAATACCCACATAATTTTTCTTTTTGCATATACAATAACAGGTGCCACTGAGTAAATCCTTCTGATAACAAGCAAACTATTCTTGAATAGTGAGAAAGAATTTTTGTTAGAAAATCTATCTTCATAACTAAGAAGCAGCAGAAATGCAGCTAGACTGTTAATCCAATATAAATTATGATTAGGTAAAACTAAAATTCTTGGAGCTACATGATCCCATTTGAGAGTTTCTATAAACTATAGCAGACTATGTGATTTTTTCCTATTGAGTGCTGAAAGACAAGTAGAAGAATGACATCCATCATTAATATGTCTGGCCACTCATATTTAAGTACACCTATCTATTTAGGTGGTTAGCTAATCCCTGTTGCAAACACCTGTTTAGGTACATTTGTGATTCATACTGCAACTATGATAAGCAAATCAGAGTTACAGTTTCTAGGAAAGAGTGCATAATCTGGTGTGATCAAGTTTGAACAAGGTCAGTATGCAAAAATCCTTGATCATGATGACTTGTGAATTTATGCTAGCCCAACCATCAATGGGTTCCAAAAAGTTCAAACCCTAGTATGATTTTCAGTTACTTAATGGTGCATCATGCTGAAATTGATCCCTCAGGCTGATATTATCAAGAAGCCATCTTGTGAAATGGTGAAATTTGACCTCCAGTCTTATTGTCTGAATAATTATGTCCTAACCACTCAGCCATGAGCATATCACAGATATGATACATATTACAAATGTTCCTTTCAATATATTGGTGAAACTTACAGGAATATAAAAAAAACTTATCTACGAGCATAAGAAAGATCTCCTACATTTATCCAATTCATTAGTTATACACACTAATAATTTCAACCACAATTTTGATCTCAAAAATGCTGTACTTATTAGGAGAGAAAATAATTTACTTTGATGAAAAGCTATTGAAAGTGCAATAATTGAAACAAAACATTAATTTAAGATTTTTTTCAATATTTCCTTTCTAAAAAGAATTGCACCTTCTTCAATTCAACTTGCCTATGCATGACCACAAAAATTTTGAAAAATTCAAAGAAAATAAAGTAATTAAATAAATAAAAAATAAAAGTAAAATAATAATGACATAAAAAAATCAACAAAATTAATTCACATTCGTTTAATATGACAAAAAATTGTGTCACTTAGCATCCTCCATAATTGACCAACCTTTCACATTTTTAGAATATTTCCAAATGTTTCTTTAATTTAAAATTTGAGCACTTAATGTTATACCACATTACTTCTGTGTATAAATACAGGTTACTAAAAACAAATTTCCACACTTGCCTTCATAAAGTTCCACAAAGAATAAAACACATTAGCATAAAAGATTCCCCTCGTGTGTATAAAGAAAGGGATGGATATTTTTATTTATTAATCAAACAGATTTTTATTACTTAAACATTATTTTTAGTGGATACTTATATTTGAGTAGACGCTCAGTTTATTTATTAAACAGTATATTTTTTTTTATTTTCATTTACCATCCAGAATATTCATGAAAACTTATTAGAGAAAAATATGTGCATCAGAATTTGAACCTGTGTTCACCTAGTGGAAACTGTTATTAAATCTGATATGCTTTGTCCTCTTGGTTACAGAGTGCATCAATGACCAACCAAACTTGAAAAATGCCTTTAAACACAATTTTCTCTGGCTCTTGAAATAGACCTATCTGTTCAGTTTCATATCCTAATGTAAACAAAGCAGATTGTAAAGAAAGATGATGGATTTTCTTATTTATTAACCCAACAGATTTTTTTAGCTAAATGTTATTTTTAGTGGATAATCATATTTGAGTAGACACTACATTTATTTATTAAACAGTAGATTTATTTTTATCAACCAGTATGAATATTTGAGAAATCTTATTAAAGAAAAATATGTGCTCTCCAGCAAGATTTGAGCCTGTGTTCCCCAACAGGAAACAGTCATTAGATCTGACGTGCTTTGACCTCTCAGCTACAGAGTGTGTTGATGACTAAGCATAGTGCCTTTAAACACAGATTTTTCTCTGATTCTCAAAATAGACATATCTGCTTAGTTTCATATCCTAAGATAAATAAAGTAATTTGTAAAGAAAGGTGATGGATAAAAAAAAAATCAATCCTCTTTCTTTATTGATGGAATTATATATAAAAGACGTCAATTGGAAAGAATATAAAACGTTTAATAGACAGACCTTGTCAGTATTATTTGATGAAACTTGTTTGGAGGAATACATATATATGAACACAGATTTTTTTCCATCTCTTGAAATAGATATATTTGCTCAGTTTTGTATCCTGATCTAAGCCAAGCAACTTCTAAAGAAAGGGATGGATTTTTTATTTATTAATCTGACAGATTTTTATTACTTAAATGCTATTTTTAGTGGATACCCATATTTGAGTAGACATTCTGTTTATTTATATATACAAGCCTGAATGTTCAGAAATCTTATAACAGAAAAATATACTCTCTCTCTCTCTGGCATATTTTTCTTTCATAAGACTTCTCAAATATTCAGATTGATAAACAAAAATAAATAAATATACTGTTGAATAAATATATAATGTGTCTACTCAAATATGAGTATCCACTAAAAATAACATTTAAGTATATATATATATATATATATATATATATATATATATATACATATATATGAACTTACTTTATTTTAATGTTTCTATTCAACTATTTGTGTAGCTTATTTAGTGTGAAATCTGTCCCTGGGGTTTTTTTCGCGATTTCTTCGATGTTTGGTCGAATGTGTGATAACAGAATCTCATTTCTTCTTTAGCTGAGTGTAGTCTTTCTCACTTCTTATTTTTGATGTTATTTAGGGTTGAGAAGTCTAATTCATATAAACAAGAAGTAGAAAATTGCAATGAAACTGATAAAGCCTTTTTTGATCAAAAGTTTAATACTTATTCATTTATTCAAATACTAATGATACCATTACTACTTCCACACACACAAACACACACATGTGTATGCTGTGAGATATTGTCATAGCACTCTAGTGTTCTGTGGAATGACGGCTGAGAATCACTGACATCAGTGAAAGCAAGGATGATACAGTCATCATAGCCATCTCATATTGTAATTTGTTAATTAAAAGGTTAACGAGCTTGACTTGTATTTTTCAGCTGATATAGCAACAGCAGAATAATTTCAGTGCTTGCCATAGGCACTATTTTCCATAATTTACTCCCCCATACATCTAGTGCATATGTTTATGCCTCTACTTGTCTACATAAACACACTTATATCTAACTATTT
>CAHIKZ030000757.1:1172500-1205000 GCA_903632075.3 Acanthosepion pharaonis | reverse complement strand
GACTTCCGGTAAAAATAACCTACCATGAATACCCAAATGCACACTAACCCGTATATATATAAATAGCATAACAGCACACGTGGCCTGTGCATGAAACAGACTGTCGCCTCTATTTGACTTTATGTTCACTTTTATATTTACACACGATCTCTGATATTGAGCAATCCCATAAATATAAACCTTAAGACTATAATATATATATATATATATATATGTGCAGTACTTAGTGGAAAGCTATCAGTGATAGAGCTAACATAATAAGTTGTATAAATATGAGTTTGTGACCCTGGGTTTCACACTTTGATCATCAGACAAACTGTTTTATTTTTTAAAATTGGATCTATTTATGCTTGTTTGACTATGTTTGGTGATACCCGTACCTGCTCGTTGTTGAAACAAACATTGCTACACATAAAAAGCTAAGGTCCCGACACCAAAATAGAAATACAACTGTGTATGTATATATGCCCAAATGCACTGATATGTATCTGTGCCTAGCCTCGATTTGCTTATATGGATGTATTGATATAAACTAAAATTCGTACATCTGTATGTATGTGTCTGTGCTATGACAGTAACACCCCAAAACAAACACAAATTCCACCTCTTGCCACCAAACATAATCAAACATGCATAAATAGATCCAATATTAAAAAATAAACCAGTTTGATGATCGCAAAAGCGTGAAACCCAGGGTCACAAATTCATATCCATACAACAGAGAGAGAGAGAGAGAGAGAACATGCATGCGCACCAATTATGAAAGGAAAAAAACAACTTTGCACCATTGAAAAGGTGCATATATCAAAAAAAAAATGAGAAATATACACAGTTAATTGCTGATAACACCAAAAGAGTGATTGCTGGTGGGTCCATCTACAAAATTCTGGAGCCTGGTTCTGAAGCTCACACAGATCTGCTCAGTAACAAACTTTATATTTTTATTAATACATATATATCAAAGCCCAGGAAGTCACAAAATGCAAGAAAAAAATATGTGGGGTTTGTGTTATCATTATAGAAGGAAACTCCTATGCTTTTGAAAACCCCAAAACAACATTCATAAATAAAAATTTAAATTACAACTCCAAAAAATGTGATTTATGCACTCAAATGCACAAAATGCAAGAAGTCATATATAGGTATCAGCCAACAACTAAACAACAGGGTCTCCCTATACAAAAAGCAACATAAAATCACCAGACAACAGAAAATTCTTTGTATCACAACACATCTATAAATCTAACAAGAGTGAATTTAAAATTATGCCAATATACAAAACAGACAATTATTCTTAACTACAAATACAAGAAAAAAAACTTAATAAACAAATTTAAACCTGCACTAAATAGACCATAACCCCACATGCCAAAGCACACAACATGCACATAACAGCCAAATAAAGTGGTCAAACTAGTCGCATCCATGCTCACATGCGGGTATATGTGGAGCACAAATATATATACGTATATCGGCAAAAACAATAGGCTGCTCACAGGCATGCGTGCAAACCTTACACAACATAGGAAGGGTGCATGTGTGTGTGTGTGTGTGTGTGTGTGTGTGTACTAATTCCTTATAATAAGACAGTATGTATACATAGAGAGGGAGTGCACATGTACATGTGCATACTGGTATATATATGCACATATTGACAAAAACAAAACTGCACACGGGCACACACGTGAACCCTACACAACATAGAAAGAGAGTGTGTGTGTGTGTGTGTGTGTGTGTGTGTATGCATATGTGTATATACGTTTTTACTAATTCTTTATAATAAGAATATGTGTACACATGCTGACAAAAATACAAAAAAATGAAAATAGATCTAAGAACACACAGGGGTCCTTAAAAGATAAAAATACAGATATCTTTCTCACCCTTTCTCGGACCAGTCTTAATTGTTTTATTACCCTTCATGCAGAACTTTTTCACTGCCAGTTCAAGGAAGACATTTGGGGTCACTAACACACAAAAAGAGAATGTCTAATATCAAGAATATTTAACATCAAAAAACATAAGAAAAATTAATTCCTTTTAATATGTGGAGATATCCACTCTTTGCCTGATGAAGGTCACAAGACTGGAAACTCGTGTAGCAAAATTATGGAAAATAAAGCATAATATATTTAAAAAAAAATCCACATTACAACCAAAAACGTTTGTGGTTTCTTTCTTTTTAATATACACACTTTTCTCTCATATATATATGTGCATTATTTTAATATATATATATATATATATATTGTTTATATGTTATTTTTATAGATACAAATACTTAAGTAAATGCTATGTTTATAATAAACAGTATTAACATTTACTGGCCTAAATGTTTGAGAAACTTTATAGAAAATATGTGTCCTCCAGCAGAAATCGAACCTGTATCCTGCACAGAACCGTCATATAGCCTGACAAGCTATACCATTTAGCTACAGATCAAGTGTCTGGTTAGCAAGGTTGAATTACTACTTTTAAACTACAAATTTCCCATGAAATCTCTGTAGCTAAATGGTATAGCACATCAGGCTATATGATGGTTCTGTGTAGGATACAGATTTGATTCCTGTCAGTGGACACATTTTCTATGAAATTTCTCGGACGTTCAGGCCGGTAAATGTTGTCAATATTGTTTATTATAAACAGAGAATTTACTTAAATATTTGTATCTATAAAGTATAAACAATATATTAATTGCCAGACTTAGTCCATTTCATGATATATGAATTATAAAGAAACTTAATGTAGAACCTACCGTCAAATTCCCACATGAACATGAAATAGACAAATCTGTACCTTTCCTTGACATCTTAATATATAACAAGAACAAATTAAATTTTGAAGTTTACTGCAAACCCACAAAAAAAAAAAAAGATTTAATCAATTTTTATTCCCACCACAATCAAACATTTTTTTTGACATACAGTGGCCGTTAATAATTAAGTATAATCCAAGACTTCAATGTTAAATAAAACAGTATTTAATTACAATTGCAAATAAATACTTAACAAGAACAAAGAAGTAAAAGTCCATCATTTCAGTGAATATCTTGTTAGTAGTGTGGCTCAGCTTAACGTCCAGTAAATCCTAAATCAAGACACAAATCATTGACACACAATAATTCACACTCATTCGACTGGATAGTTCCACTCAATAATCACTCCAGTCAGTAGCCTGACACCGCTTTTTATACATCTGGCGAAAAACACATATTCATAAGTTCAGAGTGTCATACTCAAACCTCGGTGTGAGTAGCTAATCATTTTTTTCCTATTTGACAAAAGAAAAATCAGGACTAATCATAGGATTTTACTTCAGAGCCCTTAAAATATGCAGTCCAGAATATCTAGGTGAAGAAATAAAATATATTATATTGAAAAAACGTTTAGACTTCTTCATGACCTACATCATTTCATCTTCAGTGTTGGAAAAGAAGTATGCTATGTGTACAAATTCAAAAAAGCAGACCAACATCATAGGTACTTCTGAAAATAAAAATACACAATTTGTAATCCTAGCTTGCAACATTCTGTCAGCAAAATTTCTGTCAACAAAATTTGAAAATAAACTAATTATCCCCAACATTAGGAACTTTACCACCACTATATCAGAGACAGGGATTTATGACATAAAATGCCAACAATGTAGAAAAAGTTACATTGATAAACTAACTTTGAATGTAAAAACTGCGTCTATGAACATAAGAGAGACATACATTGGGACAATCCTTTAAAGTCACTCATAATACATAACAGGCCATAACTTTGATTTTGTAAATGGCATGATAATATATATATATGTATATGTATGTCTTTTTTCTTTGCTTTGTTCATAGCCTAATATTTGTTTTTCAATTATACCTTCCTTAACTTTCATCAATTAAACCCTCTTTTTATCTATATATCTTTTCTCATGTATGTAAAATTTTGATGGTTTGTTCTCGCTTATTAATACTTTCAGGCTTGAATCTTGGTGGGTCTATGTCATTATTAGTATATATATGCGTGTGTGTGTGTGTGTGTGTGTGTGTGATTGCTTGTATATTCTTTTAATTGTATGTATATGTGTCTGATATTATTTTCGTTGATGTGGATTTCTCTATTTCCTGTGTTGACCGTGTTTTTGCGTGTTTATATATCTGAATATATTTACATATTTGTGTATTATGATGTGATTGTGTCTGTCTTATCATTTGTGAAACTTCTTCCTCTGCCCACATCATTTGAATTCAGATCCCTTTAATTATATCTAAGTTGTTACGATGTTTGAATCTCCTTAGATTAGTGGTTGCTCTAACTGAAAATTTGTCTTTTCAATTAAAACAAAAAATAAATAAAAAAATACATACATTTTCCTCTGTTCCTTCTTCAAATAATTTTATAATATTTTAAACTTTTAACTTTTAGGTTAAATTTAAAATTTAAAATTTGTAATTTTTATTTTTTTAACTTTATAGTAAAATTAAAAATTAATCAGAATGGTTCCTAATTTAGTCTAACATTAACATTAAGGCATTAATAAATTGTATCTAAGGATTGTTGTCAAGTTTTTTGAATTATTATATACTTATATTTTGATTGGTTATTGTAGCTTACATAAAAATGTTTCCCCCATTGCGGGGTGTTTCATTGGTTTTGAACATTCTAAAGCTCTTTATTCTGTTATCAGCACCATCACTTGACAAAACATCTGAAATGTTTAAACAAAATGACTATTTTTGTAGTGATGTTATAATTTTTGAATAAATACTCTGTGTGTGTGTGTGTGTGTGTATATATATATATATATATATATATATATATATATATATATATATATATATATATATAACTAATTTGTGACTGGTAGGGATAATTCCAAGGAGGATATTAATCCAGAGAGAGCTCAATGTAAACTACAGAGCATTATAATAATAATAAATTAAGCAATAAACCATAAAAATCCATTTCAGTTATTGTCCCGATCTATCAAGAACTTTCAGTCTGAAGAGATGAATACAGAAATATTCACAAAATAAATTATAACCAAAATGGATCTTTAAGGCTTTCTTCTTGATTATATATATATAATATATATATATATATATATATATATATATATATATATATATATAAAAAGGTGAGAGAGAAAAGGGTGAGAGAAAACAGTGCATACTGTGCAGAAGTCTTTGACCAACTTAAACTACTGTAGATTACCAGCTTAGTGAATATTTCACATTGACCAAACTGAACTTATTTCAGTACTTAATTGTTTTCCTGACCACTATAATTGTGACCTCTTCAAGTCTAGAGTAAACTGTTATCATTCCCACAGAACCTCATGAACTGCACTTCTTGCCTTTTCTTACACTCATACAACACCATTCAGTAAACCTCTACCTTGAGTGACTCTTTGGCTTTGTATTAGGTGAACAACAGTATTAAAAAATATAAGCATACTTTGAGATTTGATGAAGCATATCTGCTTAAACTCCTGTTGGTGATTCCCCATAAACTTTTCTATTGGATTTTCATCCAGATCATTTGCAGGCCAATTCAAGAACAGTTACTCTATTCTCTCTAAACCATTGCTTGGTTTTAAGGCTTATCAACCTTTTTGAAGTTATTTAAGGCTGCAACATATTTTGGGAATGTAAAACTTTTTGGGGAATAATAATGATTCTCTGATAGAAGTCCTATTATTTAATCTATAGCTAGGAGGAGAAGAGGTGGATTTGCATATAAGTGAATATAATGAACCCAAATGGAATTTGAACTCAGCTCTGATTTCTCATTCCAAACCCTTATCTATGACTCCACCTGCACACCTAATCTTACAGCACCTGATATTCTTAAGCAGTCACCCATCTAGGTATTGACCAAGCTCAATGTTACTTAACTTGTGTGATCATATGAGAACCAGTGTTTAAACATAATATGGCCATAAGCCAATTTTGCTATAGGAGATGGAGCAATGTCCTGATGGAAAAGAAATTCATTGTCCCCTAAATTTGTCTTCAGTGTATGGGATAAGGAAATAATGTAGGCCATCCCAAGAGACAGCAGCATTAAACAATCCTCTTAAGAAAGAAACGTTTCCAACACTCCCAATAGACATACAACCATATATATCATGAATTTCTCCAGATGTAATGGCCACAATCACCAAAGGAAAGACATAATTTGGATTCATCACTGAAAATTGCCTGATTCCATTGATCAACAGATCAACTCTGATGGTCTTTAACCCAGTTTAAACACTTTGGTTTCTGCTTCAAAAATTAGTCTTGACTTCAAAATCGGTATCATACCATAATATCTAATCTATTTATTATTTTAACTTTGGAACTGTAGTTGAACCATTTTGAACAAGCTTCTCTTTTTATTTTTGAAACAGTAAACAGCTGCCTGCTTTTGGGTTTTGCTAGCTTATCACAGCACATGAGATTTTTGGTGCTGCAAATTTTTCCATAATTCTTGCCATTTATGATATTTCACAACAATATGCTGGACACCAAAGATTCCATGGGGTTACAGTCACATCACAGTGAAGCACCAGTTCCCATACAATTACCAAAATTAAGCAATATTGACCTTGGTCAGTACCTAGATGGGTGACCACTTGGGAATACCAGGTTCTGTAAGCTTGAATGTTATGGGTGGTGTAATAAACAATGGCTCAGAATTGTTAACTGGAGAGCTGAGTTCCAATTCCAGTTGGGTTCATTATATTCACTTATTCACAAATACCCTTGGGGAAGGTATGAATCCACCTCTTCTCCCTCAGCTATGGGTTAATTTGTAAAACTTGTATCACAAAACCATTATTATACAACCTACAAAATTCTTACAATGTTTTTTTTGGCTTTAAATAACCTGTAAACGGTTGATAAGCAGTAGAAAATGAATCAATAAAATCAATGAATAAAGATTCTGCTGTTTTTATAGGAATATTTTGAGATTGGGAACACTTGTAAAACAACCTCATATTTAAAGGATCAAATTAATTTAGAATTGTCAGGAAGGAAATGCCATATTATTTACGTCAACAAATTGATATATTGATGAGAATAAACTAATTTTGAACAAATTTGGTAAAGAAAACTGTGAAATAATCTATTTTCTGACTCATTGTTGTATATCTTGAGACTGATCATTAAGTGAAGACCTTTACTGGTAATCCTCTTATATTGAACACTTTGGAATTATTATGAAATAGGAATATTATAGTATTGCTAACCCACTTTACAATATCTGATATCAGCAATACAAGAGAAGTAACTTTAGTATAAAAATATGTTACAGACATTACAGACAAAATTACATTTTTTTTTATATATACTGCTTATAAGTGTGTATCAGCCGACTTCATGTACAGTGCAACCCTTGAATTTTTTTGCATGAATTTTAACCCCTCAAGAAAAAAATTTACCTGTGTATAGTACAACTGGTCACCAAAAAATTAATGATTTTTAACCTATTCAAAAAAAAAAATTACCTGTGTATAGTGTGATCCCTATTTTTTATATAAATAGCTGATCATAAAAAACTTGCACTATACTCAAGTGTGTGTGCATATATATATATATATACACACACACACACCCCATCTACACAGTTTCACTCACAAGGCTTGTCAACATATGGTATGGTTGTTAGGCCCTTTCGTGTGGTGCTGCATGCTGGGATTGATTACCCAGACTGATAAAATCTGGAAGTCCCCTTCCTGACAAATAACTAGAATGGAAAATAATGACATAATGAAAATGCTAACTTACCACACTACATTAAACAAATGGTTAGAAAGGAAACTTGTCAATACTAGAAAGGGCAATAACAGCTTGTGGGCTTAAGAACCCTTTTTTCTTGAAAAACTTTTTCAAAAGAAATTTCTTAAATTCCAATGTGTTTCCTGTATGGAAATGCTTAATCTCACTATTAACATTGAGTTTTTATGAGTTAATTTTATATTTTGAATTTATCACACTTGCCTAGGTTAGAGAATACAAAGAAATTGGTTGTCTTGCAAGCTTCTTTATATGCCATGTCTCCTCAGGATGTAGGCAATCATGGCTCTCCACAACATCCTATCCTTTGCAGCTCTTAATAAATTTTGTCTTTTTGTTATTTCTCCTAAACCCTGTTCTGCCATTCATTTACTTAAGTTCACTAAATATGTAATGCGTTGTTTTCCTCTGCACCTCTTCAATTTGTCCTGTGAGTATCAGATTTCTCAAGCTCTCTTTCCTCATTATGTGCCCTAGCAGTTTCAACTGTCTGTTGAGAGTAAATTAATTATTTGATAAGTACTCGAAAATGCAATTTGTTTGGGTCAGTCAAATGAAAATGATCTTTGAATAAATGTTTGCATTTATCTACAACAGAAGCTTTCCTGGCAAAAAATATCTTGAAACATCGAATGAAATGTAAACAAAATCAACACACTGTTTGCCCTCTTGGTTCTCTTTATATCCCTCCTTCTTTACTCTCAGTCAGAGCCCCACCCACTTCTACAAAATGGATGTCAGAGACTAACAAACATATAAATTTCCTCATAGAACAGAAATGCTTTCTTGAAAACTAAATAAAACCTGGTACATAACCAACATATGTTAAATTCTAACCCTGTCTCCTTTCAGGGGCACATCTCAATTAGTATTTTGAAAAAAGACATTGTCTTGTAGTAGAAGTCCCCATCTTCACAGACTTAACAGTGATGATGATGATGGTAACACTTGGACTGAAGAGTAATGTATGTGTTGCTTAGCAACTACAGGGAAGCTGATGCACACTGACCATGTATGTCTGGGAAAGATGGAAAGAAAATAAAAGCAAAATAGGTGAAGGCATAATAGCTACGGAGATGAGAGAGGAGGCAAAATCTACTTTGATTGCAAAATACATGGACAGTAAATTATAAGATGTTAATACAGAGGAAAAAATATGAGGGCCATATTAAGCATTGTTAAAATTAGCATTGCAAAACACATGAAGCCAATAATTTGGCCATGTATTGACAGTAGTAAAGACATTTAGATTGGTAAGTATTTATGTACTTACAGTGAAAGATAATTGGTTTTATGATTATAGACCATCAAGAACCTTAAATTTATTTTCAATGAATCAATAAAGTTCAATTCTAATAAAAACCAATAAAAGGTAAAGAAATAAAATAAAGTTCAGTATAATAATTTAATAATAAAAAAAAGTTGTGTATGTATAAAGCATATTTAGGTACCAAGAATTCACCTGAACAAGTTTTATTCATGCAATAAAAACTGACATAATAAACCAAGACAAGACGAAAACATTAAATACAATAATTAACCATAGAGAAAAGTAAAACTGAAAAAGAAAAATATTACAGAATGAACTAACCGGTTATCACTCCTCACTCATCAGAACTCGATCAAGGAACTTAAAATATTGTGCACACCAACTAAAAAAAGGGAAACATGAAGAAAGAAAATACACCTGTATTAATAATTTATAAACTGATTACACAAAGTCCTCACAACCAACTTTATGTAAATAAAGTTGGTTGTCTTGATTTAATACAAATTATTTTGAGGACATTTAAGTGATAGTTGGAATGTTATCTGCTCAAAAGTGAGAACATATCCTCATGGAATTTATGAATTATATTTTGTACCTCTTATAAGAGCTTTGAAGAACTTTTGATAAGTTCTAGTGACTAGGTTTGTTTGTTCCATTTTTTCATTAGATTTTTCCAATAAATAGGTCTTTATCCAAATGAAAATTGTGGCTAAACTGTCCAAAATTCAAGTTTTTTTTGCACATTTCAAGTTCTTGATAATTGCTGAGATGGTGAAAGCACTAAAATAAATGGAACAATTATATGAACTTTGGACAGTTTATCCACAAATTTTAATTTGGTTGTACAACTTATTCCAAATTTACCAAAATACAATAATAACGAAAAAAAAAAGGCTATTTATATTGTTCAAACTTTTATCTTTATTGCTATATTCACAACATTTTGGCTGTTCTATGTACCGGCTTTCTTCAGGTGATATTTAGAATTTTGAACTGAACCCTTTATTTAATCCACAGTGGGTATAGATTGTTCTAATTCTATGCCTTTGGGTATATCTGTTTTAGTTAATTCCCCTTGACAAGTCAACTCTCCAAGTTTTTGTTTTTTCTGCTGTGGCTGGGATTGAACTCACAACTCTTTGGGTCAATTCCTCTTTTGGATGAGTCAACCAACGCTTTATCCACTGGACCATGTGTGATAAGTAATTTCTTTTTTTGTGAACCAATTGTAATATGTTGAACAGAAAATTGATAAACAAAAACAGAAATTACTTATCAGACGACCCAATATTGATACATCTTTTTAATATTTACGAATATTGCTTAATGGATTAGGCTTTGAAGACTTTCTAAAATTTACTGGAATCAGTCAATTTCAATGTAGACTTTATACTATTGTTGATTAATACAAGAAGAAATGTGTGTGCATGTGTGTGTGTATGTATGCACACACATATTTTAAAATTAGTTTTTTTGCATTGAATGGTTATGAGGGGTTCCACCAAAAATAAAGAAATTAAGAGTAAGTGTGGTCCAGGAGTAAAATAGCATGAGAACCATTGGTCTAAGGATTATATATCAAAGAAGGATTAACAATATTAACTTCTTCAGCAGCATCAATCACAGGGATGTCACTGAAACTACACTTTTTTTCAAATTTATTAATTACTCACATATTTTAAAATGGGTTATTATGTGTTATTTTACTAGTGTACATAAATATTCCATAGAATTTAGTTGTTAAATATTTCAATACATTAGTTTTTACTTCAAAATAAAGCATATACATTTAATATTTCTATGATTCAATTCCTAAACTTATCTATTAGCAAAAACTAAAGATTTTGCATTTTTCCCCATTGAATGATTACTGGGGTTCACCCCCAAAAATCAAGCATAAAAGTGGTCCATGGGCAAAATAGGTAAAGATCCATTGCTCGAAGCAATATTTGTTTTTCCCTGTCTCTCTCAGTGCTTGGTCTACCATAGTAAAAGGTTAATGCCTAAATTTAGAAGACAAGAGATCATTACAGAATCAATGTTCTCAGCTTAAGAAATGAAAAAAAAAAAGACTTGAATGAAATTATTGATATATCTAATCAAAATCTACTGAGAGGCTTTGCAATTGAGAACTTAATTGGCTTTGTTATTCATGTGTTGCAATTACATCATTTTTTTTAAAAAATCATTTCACTCCAAGGAAGGTGATAAAACCACTAAGATGCAAGGGGATATTGAGAGTGAAAGAGTCTGAGAAAAAAACATTATTGATGAGAAAGGACAATAAAAGAACAGGGGGTCAAGGAGAAAGAAGATGATGATGATTGATGCTGCATTTAAATTTTTGATGATCAAAGTTGACTGGAAAGCAAGTTGCTGAAAGAGAGATTTAGAAGTGAGAATTGCAGGAAAAGAGACTGTTAGCACAGAACTTAGGGCTACATCTTGCAATTTCAGTAATGACATTATGAGACCTAACGGCCAATCTAGTACTGTCCTTAGATTCATGAAGTTGACTTAACAAATATGAAAGCTCATCAGAATAATTACCATATTTATAGAAAAGGTACGGAGCTCTTTTTATTTTTATTTTTTTTTTAATCCTATCACCTCAAGCAAGGCAGAAATACCACTAATATGCAGGGAGTTACAGGGAGTGAAAGTGAAAGAAAAGACTGAATATATAGAGGACTGAGGAAAGGATAAACAATAAATGGATTCAAGAGGGCAAAAGATAGCAATTGATATTGCATTTAAATTTTTGAAGATTGTAGTTATCAGAAAAGCAAGTAAATGGAAGGAAGTTCCACAGGCGGGAAGAAAATGTTAGAGTAGAAGTGGCAGCTGTATTTAACTATTTCAACAGTAAATGGGTGGGACCTAGATGCCAATCTAGTAGCACACTTAAATTCATGTAGTCAGGGAACAGAGTAAAAAAAAGCTTGTCAACGCATTGCCTTGAAAATATTTGTAGAAAAGAAAGAGAGAAGATATACCACATTGGTGAGAAAGTGACTGAAGTTGAGATGTCATGTCAGAATCAGTTACATTACAGATCCTTCTTTGGATTTTGTCAAGAATCTCTAGATGAATAGCAGGAAAACCAGACCAAATATGGCAGCAGTATTTGATGAACGGACAAATAGTAGATTTGTAAATGCACAAGATGACCAAAAAAAAAAATTTTCTGGCACAACACAGTGTCAGCTATGTACTTATTAAAAATATCAAATCTAACATTGTTATATTTTAAATTCAATCAGCAAAATAATATTTTGGGATCTTTGCTTCAGCATAACAGTACTTTCTTATTACTATAAATGTTACTTTTAGAGGGTACACATGTTTGATTTTCGGGGGGGGGGGTTCTTATGAAATAACAACCAGCTGAGAGTGATATATCCCACTAATGGAAGATTGTGTCTCTGGCAAGAATTGAACCTGTATCCTCTTTTATATCAGGGGAAACTGTTTCTATAGCCAAAACATTCCTTTGTCAAAAACAGTTATTGACATACAAATTAGGTTCAGAGAACTAAGTTTTGGCTTATTCAGTAGCCATCACATTTCACTAATATCCTTGGAAAAGGTAAGAATCCATCATGTTTTCTCCCATCTATATATTAAATAACAATGTAGATTGACATGCAAACCTCAAATGTAATCCAGTCTAGCAGAATTTTAATACTGAATTCAAAACTAGAGAAAGCAACGGGAAACCACTTCCTTATCTTTCTCAAAATGTAATAATTCACAGATAAAAAAAAACTCTGTAGAAAAAAAAAATCAAAGAATACATATTTCTTTTAAAGTTATTTCATCCAATACAAGGCCCAAAAGCCACTCAAGGTAGAAGGTTACTGAGTGAGATTGTTGGAAGAGAGAGGGAAGGATGAAGGGCATATGATGAGGATATGTAGGATAGATATTGGAATTGATATTCTACAAAATCCATAACTATAAAAGACAATGTCTATGTGCATCCAGAGATAGAAGGAATCTCATTTGGCTTTGGATTGGTTTGGTTTTCATCAATATTTATCTATTTTGGTCTATAACTTTGAGAAGGCTCATTATTATATCCAACCTTGTCTAGATGCTCAGATGACGTCTTGTTAACTCAACACTTCAGTCAATTCGTTCATCTGTTTTCATCGGGTCTGTTCCATGAGGGTGGAGGGAAGAAATGTCTTTCTTCAAGAAAAAAAAATGAAGGAACTCATCAGTAAGTCTTGAGAAAGGAGGTGGTTCTTTTTTTTTTAAATCAGTATCACCACACACAAGGCAGTAAAGTCACTAAGACACAAGGGGTAACTGAGTGCAGAAGAATTATGAACAGAAACATTAATAATGAGCAGAAAGAGGAAAGAGTAATCAGGAGGGCAGTAGATAGTTATTGACATTGCATTTAAATTTTTGCAGGTTAAAGTTGACTGGAAAGCATGGGATCAGAAGGGAGTTCCACAAACAAGAAAAGAAACTCTTGGCATAGAACTTATGGCCACATCTTGCCAGCTTGACAGTAAATAGATGAGACCTCATTGCCAGTCTAGTACTGGGCTTAAATTCATAAAGTCTAGATATAATAGTGACGAGCTCATCTGAATAATTACCATGAAAGTATTTATAGAAAAGGCACAGAAAAGCAGCATTATGGCAGTGGGAAAGTGACTGAAGCTGAAATACTAGATCAGGACTGATAATATTGCTGATTCTTCTTTGGATTCTAAGGTAAATGTGGCAGCAATACTATAAGCATGGACAAATGATAGACTTATAGACGTCTAAGACAAATTATGGAGAGAAATATTGTCTTGCACGATAGTGAAAGAACTTTCTTAGCAACTGACCTACCAATGAATTCAATATTTTTATTCTGACACTGATGGTTTGGTCAAAATCTTACATTAACAAAGAGATACAAAGAAGAAATATTCTAACAGATAAGCTACAAGGAAAAAGAAAGCTAAAATCAAAAACACAAGAAAAGAGAAAAGAGAAAGAAGAGAAAGAAAAGAGAAAGAAAAGAGAAAGAGAAAGAAAAGAGAAAGAAAAGAGAAAGAAAAGAGAAAAAGAGAAAAGAGAAAGAAGAGAAAGAGAAAAAGAGAAAGAAAAGAGAAAAGGAAAAAGAGAAAAAGGAAAAAGAGAAAGGAAAAAGGTGAAAGGAAAAGAGAAAAGAGAAAGAAAAGAGAAAAAAGGAAAAGGAGAAAAAGGAAAAAGAGAAATGAAAAGAGAAAAGAGAAAGAAAAAAAGAGAAAGGAAAAAGGAGAAAGCGAAAAGAAAAGAGAAAAGAAAAAAGAGAAAGAGAAAAGAGAAAGAAAAGAGAAAAAAGAGAAAGAAAAGAGAAAAAGAGAAAAAAGGAGAAATGAAAAGAGAAAAGAAAAGAAAAAAGAAGAGAAAAAATAAACTTTCCTGCTTATAATCCTGAATCTACCATTTAAGAATGAAAATGTGTATGTGTCATAATTAATTTTATGCTAAATGAATTCATTTCAACATATCTTTATATAATAGATATTTATATATTGTAACAGCCGCTGAAGAGACAGGTATATGTATCCCTGTAAACATATAAAAAGAGACATTTATCACATACATATATGTGTTAATTTCTGCAAACACGCTACCATGTGACCCCATAGGGGTAAGGAACTATCAAGTGTTCATTCTCTGGCTACTACTGGTCTACATATGTTCTTTATCTATGTTCATAAGTAGGTCAAAAAGGTCCATATGATAGTTATCTGTTTGCTAGTATTAAGTCTGAAATTCTTCTCTTTGACACCACCCACACATCCCCTTTATCATTTTCAGTTTGTTTTAAATTGTTATTGTTTCTGTTTGAAAAGTGTTTTCCTTGTTTATCTATTTCTTTGAAATCTATAAGGACCTTCAATAAGTTCTTGCAGATTTTTCATGAAAAGTAATGTTTTATTTACAAAAAAAGTAGTAAGAAACATGTCACTGAAAGTATTGTCCATTGCTAGGCACTACTTTTTCCCATCTGTCAGCATTTGAATTCCACATCAGAAAAACAACACATCTCTTGAGGTTAACTACAAGTCAACCCATTTTTTGGTATCTTCATAAGAATGAAAGTGCTGTTCAGCCAGGCCATGTGCCATTGATCGGAACAAGTGATAATCAAACAGGGCAATGTCTGGTGAATACAGCAGGTGTGATAGGACTTCCCATTTAAGTGTTTCCAAGTAGGTTTTCACTAGTTTTGCAACATGTAGCCTAGCATTGTCATGTCGCTGTTCATACATTCTTCAATACTCAGGTAAAACGCATCAATTGCAGTTGATAGGTAATCTCCCATGATAGTTTTGGTCAGTTTGAGCAGCTTACAATAAATTACACTGAGCTGATCCCACCAAATAAAGAGCAGAAGCTTTGAACCATGGATATTCAGCTTTGAGCGTTGATGCATGTCCAGGCTTACCCAACAATCATCTATGCTTAGAGTTATCGTAGTGTATCCACTTTTCATTGTGAGTCATGATACGATGCAAAAAACCTTTCCTTTTCTGCAGTTGAAGCAGCTGTTCACATGTAACAAGACACCATTCGATGTCTCTCGGCATCAACTTGTATGGCACCAAATGTCATTGCTTTTGAATCATTCCTTTCAAACGTTTCAAAACTGTTGTGAAATCAATTCCTAATGATTCTGTCCAGCTTGCACCTGACATGAGTCTTCATGAAGTAATGCCCCTAATTCTTCATCTTCAAACTTTGGTGTGCCGGAGCATTCTTTATCTTCAACAACAAAATCATTATTTTTAAAGTACCTAAACCATGGTTACTGAAAGTCTTATCAAGAATTCTGTGTGCTTCAGCTGCAGGTTTCTTTTGAATAAAGTAGTGCAGTAAAATTCTCCTCAAATAAACTTTCTTTGTCATGAAATCCAACATGTCTAATGCTATGAAAAACAAAGTTGTTTACATTTTGATAAAATGGCATACACTGAATTTCAAGCTTGCTTATAGTACTTCCTTATAGATGTGTTACCATCTGAAACTACATGTACACAGTTTGGGAAACAGTGAGAACTTATTCAAGGTCCTAATATTTAGTTTATATATTTCCCCTTTTTGAGAGGTACATTTGTTATTTGTTTCTAGTTTTCATAGCATTTTTCTTGAATAAAAGGATAACATCAGTAATGCAGCATGGACCTTTCTCATTGAGATTAATGGTCAGCTGCTCATAGACAGTGTGAATATAGCAATCAAAACAGCATGTTGACTGTCAGTTTCAAGGTTCGGTATGATTTTTAGACCAAATCTGATTTTTATCTGAAGATCACATTATATCGATAAACACCATCTTTGGTATTGACCACTATTCCCTTATAAATATTAAACACTATACATGAGTTAATTATAAAGTATAACTTAGTTCTAACACAGGGCCACATGTATGGATATTTAGTTAGGATCAAACTCACTAATCAGTTAAAAAAATATCTCAGAGAGGTGTCATGGCAGGTTTGCAAGAGGACATTTAGCATTTTGAAGACATTTTGCAAATGATACATGCTGTATCTAGTTTGAAAGTAGAGTTTCAGATCTGGTATATTTTTGTCCTAAAGTTTCTATCGAGTTATGACAGTCACAACTCACATATATTTCATCATTTATCTTTAAATGATCAGTTCTGGATAATTGCTGGGAAAGTCACTGGAATCTTGAAATGGATATTATATTGTAACCTACAGGTTTAACATGACATTCTTTTTCTAAAAATGACCAATATTGTAACTGACCATGGGTTGCAATGAAAAAGGTCATGCTTCAAATTAATGTTGTCCTTTTATTTAGGAAATGCACAGTGAAAACAAAAAAAAAGAACTCTCAAAAAGAGAAATGGCTAAACAAAATATATTTCAAAGAAAAATTAATTTGAAACAAATTCAAAGAAATGATAGAGACAAATGATGTCTTAGAAAAGAATTTCAGACTTAGTAGGAAAGAAATGTTTGCCATGTTGCCTCATAGACCAACAGTAGCTAAAAGAACCTGTGGTCCCCTAAAGAAAATAATAGTATCTTAGAAAAGAATTTCAGACTTAGTAGGGAGCAGACATTTACCATGTTGCCTTGTAGACCAGCAGTTGCTAAAAGAACATGTGGTAGTTTCCTTCTTCCTAAGGAGTCACATGTGGTAGCAGACTCACAACAGCTAAACATGTCCGTATATATGTGATAAATGTCTATTTTTATATTTTTACAAAACATTAAAAATTATCCTCATAATTTTAACACTATTATTAGTGCTACCAAGCTACTACTAAATAGCAAACTCTACAAGTCTGGGTACACATATACTAGTCCCTTTGGTGACCATTACAAATACCATGTACATTTTGGGGCACAAAATTAACACATAATTGAGCTGAAAACGAACGTCTTTATGGCTGTATTGTGCAAGCCCACTGTAGCTAATATGGAAACAGATTTCTCAAACGAGGACATTTTAGAAAAGGTTACATCACTTAGAAAACAGTGGACGAGCACAACTTGAATGTTTAAGACATGATTATTAAAAGGAGGGAGGAAGAAACTAAAACATTATTTACAAATACAAACTACGAATGGTATAAACAAATGACCCATGAAAATAAAAATTTAGATGCAATAAACTCAGATATTGATCAAGTTCTTCAACTTTTTCTATTTTATTTGGGAATCGAGATTTTTAGTTATAATGCATCTCAAACAAGTTCAGACATGCATACATATATTGATTTTTAGAGAATTGATTAAATAAACCATATTGAAGTATTATTTCTGAAAGCTCTGTAGAGACGTAAGTAGAAATAGATTTCTCTCTCTTTCTCTCTCTCGTTTTGTAGGTTCATCAATGGAAACAAAAGAAGAATCTTGTTTGCTAAATAGTTCATTATAAACATAAAATCATTGCATAGTTATTCCTAGTGTTTAATTTATACCCAGAGGAATTCAAAAATACAAGAGGTCATAATTTGAAAAGTTTGAAATTCCATTCAGTAGGAAAAATACACATAAAATATTAATTTACAAGCCACTGAAAATTTCAGATTTCCTATTTGAATTTTCAGACATTATTATTCAGTTAATGATTAAATAAGCAACATCTTATGAAATAACCATGAATATTCCACTATTGCATCATTAAATATTTGAGCTTGACAACTTTAACCAAATATTGCCATAACAAAGATAAAAATGAATGCAAGTCATAATTTAAAGAAGTAAGAGGGTACAAACGAAAAAAATTTAAACTGTCAAGTTTTTCCATTTGACTAAAGGAGATATTCAGCACATGATATCATTATCTTCTTTATCTTCTCTCTCTCTCTCTCTCTTTTCTTCCTTTCACACAAACAATTTTCTTTTAGAATCTATTGTTCAGGATTAAAAGTTGTCAATACAAACCTCATATTATAAATTCTTCTTTTATAAATTAATAAAAGCTCATAGTAATAATAATAAGCCAATCAAAATAATTTTAGAATGGAAAAACAAAATATAAAACAATTCTACTGCACCATTATCCTTTATTGTGTATAAGTAAGATCATCTGCCACTTTTCTAGGTAGGGAACAAAAAGACATATTCATAATATATCTTATTAGAATCCCTGTTAGAGACAAGCACCAGCCAATATTGACAGAGTCTTTTTAGAAGAGAATATAAAGTTGGGCTTCCATAAAACAATTCTACTGCCCCATTATCCTTTATTGAGTATAAGTAAGATCATCTGCCACTTTTCTAGGTGGGGAACAAAAAGACATATTCAAAATATATCTTATTAGAAACCCTGTTAGAGACAAGCACCAGCCAATAATGATAAAGTCTTTTTAGAAGGGAATATAAAGTTAGCCTTCCTAACAATTATACTGCACCATTATCCTTTATTGAGTATTTATAATGAAAGATAAAATAACTCAGTATTAATTATACCTCCCTTGACTTTAAATTACCTCAAGGTTAGTGGGATAATTCATATTAAGTGCACATAAAACACACGAAGCACACACAGACAAAGAAACAGTAAGAAAGTGATTAAAATTTTCAGTTTCATTTAAAAATCCTGATCAGTTGATTCAAGTATATGGTATGAACTTTTGCCCAATCTAAACTTTAAAAATCTATGAGGAAACATTGAAATTATATCTGTTGGTGTTTTTTATTCTTTTTTTGTTTTGGTTGTGCCAAGAACTTTTCAGTACCTATTCAGAAAATTTTTCTTGCAATTACTTAGTCACTGGGCATATGAGAAAAAAAAAGACTCGGAGTGAAATTGAATGGAAAAAATTTGTTTACTTAGAACAGATTTACATTGAAAGGAAAGCAAGTCTTAAAGTCTTGCTCAAAAATTTTTTTTGAGCATCTCAAAAAATTAAGGAGTTCAGCAGAAAATCAAATCTTATAGTTTGAAGTGGGTTTCTAAATGTTAAACAAATCCTTTCTTTTACTGACAAAATCAATGTTATACTAGAATTAACATTCCCTTAGCCACTTGACACTAAGACTTTTGATTCCCAATAAGAGGAGATAGGTTTGCCTATCACCCGGTTTACACTCCTCCCCAGCCTTTTGAACTGGAGTAGAGGTCTATTCCATGTTTCTTCTTTAGCATTAGGTTTACAGTTCCTTCTAATGTCTGCTTTATCTCTACACTCCAGTCACTTGTTCTTTCCTATGCTAATACAACATACAGTAATGATCAACAGTGAATGGCTCAATCAAGTCATTTAAACAAAAAAAAATACATAATACCAACAGATAATGATAATACTAAAAATATTTATGTACTGCGTCACATATCACAATTTAACACACACCAAGCAAAACATGTACATAAAGTTATTACCAACACATAATGGCATAAATAGTAATAACGTCTCAACTCTAATATCTCGTTGATGTGTTTTCTTTTCCATATTTTTCTGCAAAATTCATTTTCAGCATTATCCCAGAAGATTCCTCTACTACAATTTCTTTTTTGTTTTTAATCATTTCACCCCAAGCAAAGCAGGAATTCCACTAGTATGCAGGGGATTACAGAGAGTGAAAGTGAGAGAAAAGAGTATAGATAGGATTGAGGAAAGGACAGAAGATGAATGTGATTCACGAAGACAGAATATGGCAGTTAATGTTGCATTTAAATTTTTGAACATCGTATTTATCATGGAAAGAAGTAAATGGAAAGGAGTTCCACAGGTGGGAAGTGTGAGAAAAAAGATTGTTGGAGTAGAAGTGGCAGTTGCATTCAGATATTTCAACAGTAAAAGGGTGGCAATCAAGATGCCAATCTCACAGCATGCTTAAATTTGTGTACTTGGGCACCAGAGAAAAAAGCTTGTCAGAGTCACTGCCATGAAAATATTTGTAGAAAAGATAGAAGGAAGCCACGTCATGCTGGTGAGAAAGTGACTGCAGTCAAGAATCAATTACACTGCAGATCTGTTAGATTTTGTCAAGAATTAGCAAATATACAGCAGGAGCACCACACTAGATATGGTAAAAGTATTCAATACACAGAGGAATGGTAGAAAAATTTTCAGGCACAACATGGTGACCCAACATTCTTTGTAGCAGACAAAGCAATTGATTCAATGTCATCGCTCAACTTAATATCAGTAGAAAATGTGATGTGAAGAACGTGCAGTGGATTGCTCTCCTGAAGTCTAGCATGAGCCATGTTGATGGCAGACAGAAGTTCTTTATGGTGGTTAAATGAAAGCTTTTGGTTTTAGATGCATTAAAATTTACAAGCCATTTCTTGCCCCAGTTAACCAGTGATTGGAGGTCCTTTTCAAGAGGAGTTGCCAGGTTTACTTTGTCACATCTGATGGATTTGCTGCCAAGACAAGCGGAAATGGTAGTGTCATCTGTATAAATACCTACTTGGGAACTGATGACATTGGGGAGATCATTGATGAAGATCAGAAACAGCATAGGACTCAGGATAATTTGGGGGACACCCATGTTTGTGTGAAAGGATCTGGAAGTGAGTCCATTCAAAATGGCCTCCATTTCATGATTTGATAGCAATGATTTGATTAAATCAAATATTCATCCTGTGACACTGTAGCCCTGGAGATTATAAGCCAGTTTTTAAAAATAATTGAAACAAAGTATAGTAAACTCATGGGATTCTATTCATTTTAGATATTTAGAACGCCAGACACTAATTCTGATAGAATCAACATTCCTGGACCAACTGATGATTGGGAGCAACCTTCTTTTAAAGCAGGTGATACAAAGCAGAGGGAACTCCTGGGATTCTGTTCATCATTGACATTAAGAAGCCTGGGAAAGTGCATGTACCCCTGCTAATGTTTATATAGATATGTGTATAGTAATTTAGTGGCTGCCCTGCTTTGGTAAATGTTAACTGCTCTTTTTTGATTTTCATTATGGATGGTATAGTCTAAGCAGTACTTGAAAATATTAATGCTATCTGTTTAAGAAGTGATAAGATCTTCACAAATTGTCAATCCTGATGTAAAGATTTGTGCTTAATCAGGTCCTCGTCATTCAGGCAATTCACTGATGTGTATCCGTCTTACTGGAACGATATATTTGCAAACAATTTCATTGTTGAAAAATAATTTAACTTTCAATTATTTTCTCAAGCTATGTTAGAAAACATGGAAATCGATTTATATCACAGGTTTCAATTTGGAGAATTTTACATAATTTTCTCTTCTGTTTTCTTTAAAACACTTCTTGATTTAGTATGGCTTTCTCACCAAGTTCTGCAAATATGCTGAGAAAATGTATTTTTCTTTTGTTTATAAACAGTCATGTGAGAAAATATTAATGCTATCAGTTGAGAAGAGTGAAACAAGCAGTTGTATTGAAATTGTTTCATTTTATTGGGGATTTTTAGGATTAAGTTTTTTTTAAGATGGGTGGAAGTTTATCTGCAGCAGAATAAAAATTTCTGCTTGTGAAATTTTTCAGCAGAAAAGAAGCAACAATGGAAGAAATAATAATAATAATCATTAATTAATTTACTGTAAATAATTAGTTAATATGAATTTAATTACTGCATTGTTCAAGACTCGGTCATATTATTCGAGGTGAGAAGACTTGAACTATTTTAAGTAGTGGGCTATTTTTTGATATTTTAATTCATTTCCTTATGTGAAGCCATCATGTTGTCATGAAATAATTCAATATTAAGTGATTTAAAGGATTATTTAAAGCAATATCAGCTGAATTTTATGAGGCTTATTTAGTGAAGAGGTTTCAAATTTTAACTGGAACAATTTATGCTCATTTTGCATTAAGAGGCTGAATCTTCTTGTCGGTGAAGGTGATTGATAGCGTCCTTCTCCTTCGTGCATCATGCTTGTCCTGCCACTTTTAACCTTCTTGATACACTCATACATACTTCTATGTGGTAGTGCACTATAGCTGTATTGTGTTAAAAGTCTCCAATTAACTTCAGCCCCTGATACATCTTTCAACCAGAAAAAATTGGATCACTGCACTTTGTTCCTGCTTAGTGCAAACTGCTAGCAGAGTGGCCATGTTTACACTGCAAAAGCAGCAAGAAAACTGGTGCAATCAAGTTAAAACTTCAATCACATGACCACAATAATAACAATTATAAGAACACATGGGCAGAAGACAGTGTGACAAAACTAAAGATGTTATGGCAAAAGTGCACAAGTGTGTGTGTGTGTGTGTGTGTGTGTGTGTGTGTGTGTGTGTGGTTAATGGCATATCAACCTCAACAGGTTATTTAATGTTGACAATATTTTTTATTGCATCTAAACTTCATTACTGGTAATAATTTTTTACAAAAAAGTATTGCTGGTATTAATAGCTATTTTGACACTTTCATAGTGTTTTGACCCCAGTCTGGGGGTTAACTATTTATCCATATCTGGGACCTGAACAGGTGCTTCCACCCTGGGTCGTGGACCTGCGAACAACAGCAATTCAGAGGTGGTTCCACATTCCTCAAAACCTCCTGATTGAGTAAAATATATATATATATATATATATACATACAGAGGGTGTATTAAAAATACTTTTACAAACTTTGGTGGTGGGTTCCTCACACCAAAACAATGTAAAATGTCCACATAAACATATACCCAAAAGGCCATCATTATACCTCAACACAGCAACTCATAACAAATGTTTAAAATATCCTCCACTTGCTTCTATACACGCATATGCCTGTTAGATAATTGACTAGCAGACCCTTTCAAATACTCTTATAAAGTGTCAAACGGTTTCACAATCCCCCATGACACGTTGATGAAGCGTCTCTGCATTATTAATGTCTGCTGCATAAACCAATTGTTTTAGGTGGCCCCAGATAAAAATCTAAAAAATTGAGGTCTGGAAAACATGCAAGCCATGGAACTAGTCCTCCCCTACCCATCTATCTATCATGGTATATGTCAGCCAGTGCATCGCAAACAATGTGACTAAAATGCGCTGACACCCCATCATGCATGAACCACATGCATCTTCATATTAGGAGGGGTACATCTACTAGTAGGTCTGGAAGTATGTTCGAAATAAAGTCCTTGCAGACAGCTTTTGTAAGATATGCTGGGAGAACATATGGACCCACCAGACAGTCACCCTACCATTCTAGCCCAGGCAATAATCATAAACTGATGCTGGTATCTAGCCTGTATTATACCAGGGGGGGATTCTGATCCACTCACAAATGTAAATTTGTTATTCAATCTCTTCAAAATGTTGCCTCATCCGTAAACAAGACTGAAGAAAGAAAAAATGGATCAGCAGATTGTGCAATTAACCATTGACAAATGTTCGCCCATGGTGAGTGATCAGTGGGTGATTGATGCTACACACTTAACAAAGGATACAGATAGAGGAGCTGCTATTGAAGTACCATCCATAAAGTACTATAAGGATCACTTGACATGTGCTGATACCTGATCATCTCCAACAGCCTGTAGAATGTGTACTTTACAGACAGGCCTATGACGGGATCTTGGTCTTCTTCGATCCATAGTTTATGGTGCCAGAGATCCTGTCTCAAAAATGCAGCAATAAACAGCTAAGATCCAATGACTCAATTGCCTTCAGTCTGGAAATGACATCAGATACAGCCATGCAGCCTCATGTTCACTACCATACATGCAACCATTTGTAAAAATCATATTTTTCTGCTTACAATATGAACATTCTGCCATTGTTAAACACCACACACACATATGTATATATACACAGATGTATACATACATATGCACAAAAACACACATATATTATAATATATATATATATATATATATATATATATATATATATATATATATATATATATATATTATCATCCACAGACTATTTCATGGTATCACAGCTCAAGCCAGGATCAAAACCTGACTGATTTTCCCCCAAAGCTATCAGCTCCTGGCAGAGAGGAAGGTGAATTTTTATGTATTTATTTTTGAATAAACATGCCAGTGACTCAGAGTGCTCACTTCATAGAAGAGCTTTGCATTATCAGCAGTAGCAGTCACTGTTTACAAATTCACACTTACCCTCTAAAGTGCTCAAACTAATTTTATTTTTTGGGGGGTGTATATATTGTCAACCACACTCAGACTGTTTTTCTGTATCACAGCTCATCAGTGTGGCTAGACATCGGATTGCCTCAAGCCAGGATCAAAATCCAACTGATTTAGCATCAGTCGGAGAATTTTCCTCTATGCTATCAGCTCCCAGCAGAGAGGAAAGTGAATTTTTATGTATTTATTTTTGAATAAACACAGCAGTGACTCAGTGTGCTTGTTTCATAAAAGATTTATTTATATATATATATATATATATATATAAGTTGTAATGGGTAAGTTTCTAGTTTATATTTTTACTTTCATGCATGCACATTGTTTTCGTTTTTGCCATCTGCACCATATAGTAGGTTTAGTTGGGCATTGTCTGTGAGAAAAAGAGCACCATGATGCATTTCAATCTGCCAGAAATTTGGAAACCGCATACTGTACTGCATGGCATTCACACTGAAAGATTCAATATGAACATTTCAGAGTGTTTGAGTGTCAATCTGAGGACAGTGCAGAGGATTCAGAAAGAGTTGGATGAGTCTAACGATGATTATGAAGGTGTTTGGAGTGATCACTAGTGATGGTTACGTTATGCTTCAATTCATCTTCCCACAGAACCTCAGACTCAACATGGAGGCCTACATCAAGTGCCCTAAAGAAATAGTGCTGCCCCAAGTCAAGAGGTTAGCAAAAGGTCAACAGGACTCTGCACCATGTCACACAAGGAGAAGAACTCTGTCATAGGCTGTCTGACAATTTCTGCGACCACATTACCCCTTACATCTGGCCACCTATCTCCATAGACTTCAACCTCCTTGATTATTATATGTAGAGCACAGTTATGCAAGAGACCAACAAAAATTCCTTGTAATACCAAAAATGAACTGAAGGCAAGGATTATGGCAGCATTCACAAACAAGGAGACTGTTCAGAAGAGTTGCAGGAGATTCCGAAGTTATCTGGAGGCCGTAGTTGAAGCTAATGGGGAATTTATTGAATAAATTTACTCTTCAGTATTTCAAGATATTTTTTGTGTAATTTCGGTAAATATATCTGTTAAAATGAGATGTCAGTGTTATTTTCATTTTTGCATAATTCAGACAACAGTTTATCCATCGCATCATGTCTGTGTGTGTGTATATATATATATATATATATATATATATATATATATATGCACACACATAACACCTGTATACAAGTCCATATATTCATATACACATGTGTGTGTGTGTATACTTTCAAGTGAGCATTGTAAAAGGCAGGTGGAAACAAATCCATTGACGAGATACTCCAATTCTTAAGAGTATATTGGGTGACACTGAACCCAAGTACAAATTTGGGGTTGTCACCAGCAGATTTAATGCTCACGAGGAAAATAAAAACAATATTTGCCAAGCTGTTACTAATGGAAAATAAAAAAGTAAGAAAAAACACAATTACAAAATCCTATACATCAGGAGAAAAGATTTTTTTCAAAGAGTATGGTAAAGAGTTCTGGAATGTTGGTGTCATAGATAAACACATTGGGATATTGATGTAAATGATTAAAGATTTGAAAAAGACAGTTAAGAGACATCACAACCAGATAAGGAAAAGGTACCTGAATGATATGAATAACCAAAAGGAAGAGCCGATAAAGGTTATTTATGACTTATTCAAGGTACCAATGCCTTTATTAGCCCTAGATGAGAGATAGTTGAGTAAATGAAAAAGGAAATTCGCAAGGATTATACAAATAAACCTAAAAAGACAAAAATATGACTCCCAGAGGAAGTAGTAATTTCTGAAAAGGGGGATGTTGTGGAGTAGCGGAGAACCACCACAAGATGGACGAATCTAAGAAGATAAATAGCATGCTCTCTTAATGAAAAAGTGGCAGTTGAATAGAATTGAGGTGAAGGTCACAATTAATTGTTATTACAGTAGACTGTTCTTTGGAATAAATTACTACCTCTTTTTATATGTGTATTGACTTATCAATTTCAGGATGCAACAAAGAATAAACAATACTTAAAGCCACAATGATATAGTTCTACTAGTAGATGCTGAGAATACCATGGACTGTACATATGGACAATAAGGAAGTTTTAAAGAAAATCTATAAAAGAAGAGTTGATTCTGTCTCTTACAATTTGTCTGCTTGTGAATTTGCATGTATGCATGTAATGGATGTGCGTATGTCTGTGTTGTGCATCAGTGACATACGTATGTTTATGCCATGTAATAAACTCATAAGCACACATACAATTAACATTTTACTGAGTTTAAAATAACATATTGGAATAACACATCCTTCTACCATTCAGCTTTCAACTTGGCAAAAATTATTTGGTAAGGAACGAAATTATTTTTTCAAGATGTTTTTTTTAATTTTGTAAAAACATTTTTTAGGTCTGTCACCGAATTAAAATATATATGCACACATGCAAATATACCTATACACTTGACTGGAATAAAATTGAAATGGACATGTCTCTCAGGGAAAATCTCCGGCTAAGACTGGTTTTCTTTTCTGTTTTTTTTTTCCTAGTGGCATATCAACACCACTATGGGTTATTTAATCCTGAAATCTAAATATTTTGTACATAATTTCATACTTTCAGGACAAACATTTTTTATATTTATATAGTTTGTAGATGGGGTATTCCCTACATGCAAACCGCTGATGGGCTGCTGATGGCAACGCCAGTGGTCCTCTGGGGACAGCCACTGGTGGGCCTTTATTGTCCCGCCAGTGGTAACATTGCTGAGACAAACACACTGGTGGTCCAACAGCGGGCCGGCTGTGGTAAACACGATGCCACCCAGCATTAGATTGGTGGCTTGCATGTAGAGTTGTAGATGTTATCTGTTTGGGATTAGACTTGTTTCTGTAAGGTAGGACGTTATGTTAACAGTTTCAACATTTTCAAATAGTTTCCTTGTTGCATTTATGTCTTACAATGACTGAGTGAGTACATTCAATTAAAATATATTTCACTGTGAACCTTTGTCTAACAGAAAATTAGGCAGTTGTTTGAAGTCATTTTTATAAAGGTTGCATTTAAACAGAATATACTTCTCGTAAATGTTTGTCCATTTAAAGTATTATAATTTAGATTTCAAATTTTATCATCTTGCCATCAAGAAAATCAAGATGTTGTGTCAGGGTACCAAACTGATAGAAACAAGGAAATTTATACTTACAATCAGAAAGTGAGTTGAAATCTCTAGGGACATATATTAAGGAAAAAGACGCAGATAATGTTACAGAATATTTGGAGAGTGGCTGGTAATAAAATCACAGAAATACGTCACAATTTCAGCTAGGAAAAATATCACAATTAATTTATAGTGGCCAGTTATAAAGTCATTTATTTCTGTTAGGTACTTCTGTCTATGGGTCTGCTCTGTTGCAACAGAAATCCATAGTAAATTGATTCAACCTCTAAAAAAAAAAGTTTTCTAATAATGCTATGGTCACATATTCAATATATTTCACAGATTAGGAGTCCTAGTATTCTCTAAGACCCAACTTTATGTAAAGAAATCCTTAAGAACAGTGTTTTTAAAGTTAGCACCCAGAAATTTTAATTTATTTATGAGACTGGGATTTTATCCACTTTTAGGATAAGAGGCTGGAATTTTGTCTGCTGTGTGCTCACTTTGTCCTGTGGCTTTTTTACCTGGGTCCATTTGGAAGGCAAGGAAAACAGCAGTTAACTTACTTGTTTGAGTGAATAGATAGCAGAACCAGGATTAAATGGTTAAAAATCACAGCACCAAAATCCAGGAAGTTGTGGATAACTATGATTGCCTACATCCTAGGAGAAATTAGTACACAAAAAAAGAAAGTCAAATCATAATTTTAATTTCTTCATAATGTAAGTTTGCCCCAGCAGTATCCTTTACACTTGTAAAATCTAAAAAGAAAAAAGATACTTGCAAAATATACAAAACCCATGGGGTATAAAAAGCACAATCAGTTGCACAGTTCTTGCTAATTTACCTGGCCTATTTTCACGTGGCTATTTTCAATAGAATTCAAGAGAGAGAGAGCTCGTTTGCTGCTGACTAACAGGCAATAAGTTCTTTGTTTTCTGTTTTACAGACAACTTGAAGAATAACAGAGTTGCAACCATTTAAATAAAAAGAAAGAGTTGATAAAATAGAAAAGCAAAGAAAATAAATTTACTTGAACAATTGGACTTTTCTTAGTGTTTGGAAAACAACTGAAAATAACTCAAAGTTTTGTTGTAGGATCAGTCACTTAAAAATAGCAGCAGCAATCAATTCCTTTTAAATATCATAAAGAACAATCAGAAAGTAGGTATCCTAAAAGTAAAGAAAGAGAGAGAAATAACAGATTTTGAAAAAGAAGAAAAGGAATTTAAAAAAAAAAGAATTCTCTTAAATTGGCTATTGACGTTACAATTACTGAACCCAAGTCTGTAAAAATTTATTGATAAGAAAAGCGATTTTTATTTACTGCCAAAACATATTGCAGCTGACAGCAGAACCAAAATCTAGAAAAACATTTGAAAAACATTAAGACCCCAATCACTTACATATAAATTAAGCATTTTTTTCCTTTTTTTGAATTCTACATTGATAGAAAATGAGAAAAAGGACAATGTCCATTGTTAGTACCAAGTCTTTGATGGAAATATAATTCAAAATGGAAGCAGATGGTTGTCTGCTTAAATTTCTGGCTATTGAAAATTCTAAGGGGTTGTTATTCTTAGATTCTTTAACACATAATAAGTCACTAAGTGAATATTTTAGGATGAAACTTGAATTAAGAAATTAAAGCCAGAAGAAAGAGAGAGAGAGAAGGAGAGAGAGAGAAGGAGAGAGAGAGAGAAGGAGAGAGAGAGAAGGAGAGAGAGAGAAGAGAAAACTGGATAGAATGCTCAAATGATGTTTAATGCAAACAAAGACTGACTGCATAGTTGTTAGTAATATAGCACAGCCCAACATGTAAATTACAAGTTGGAGATACCAAAATCAAACAAGTACAACCATTTTAATACAGTAATCCCTTGATTAGTGCAGCTAATTTGTACATTAGTAACTATAAAAAAAAATCAATTTTCAATTACTATGGTTAAACTGAAGAATGTTTTCCAGCCCTTATCAAGTATTATGTATGCACTAATCAAATTTTGGTATATAAAAATTTTAGCACACTAATCAAAAACACATTAATTGAATGCACATTGAGGGATACCTTTATCTGGGAAGTGTTTTAACAGAGCATGGAAAGTGTGACATTGAAATCTGAAGGTGCACTGGGATAGTGAAAGATGCCTTCCAAAAGCTAAGCAAAGTATTAAGAAATAGGAAAATTTCATTGGAAACAAAGAGTACTAAACTGTTACGCAATATCAGTCCATCTATATGACAGTAAATGCAGGACAATCCCCTCACAGATGAAGAAGAGACTTGAAGAAACAGAAATATGGTTCTACAGAAGGATGCTGAGAATACCATGGACCGAGGAAAAAAAATGCAGAACCTACTTAGCAAGTTTGTGCAAAGGATAGCAGGTCAGGATTTAGGGGAGATAACAAAAAGACAAAATAATTAAGAGTTAGAAAGGACAGGAAATTGTGGAGAGCCTTGACTGCCAAAATGAAAGGACACAGCACATAGAAGAAGAATTTCAAAAACTTTGACCTTACAGAAAATAAATATTCAAGAATCTCTAAGAAATTAATATTAGTTATTTAGACATGCACTTCTCAAGAACCTGCCATCTTGTTTAAATAATTTAACATTTTTGATAAAATTCTTACATTTCTTTTGATAATACAAGAAACAGATATCAAAACAAAAGGAATTAGTCAGACCTTACCTAAGATAATAAAGTTAAATGACAATCAATAAAACTCCTTATTTTCATAGGACTGTTGATGCAAAAAAAAGGAAAAGATAAACATTCAATACATTTTTCTTTATTTCTAACAGTTTTTCTCTCTCTTAATACTCTGCTTAGCTTTTGGAAAGCCTCTTTAGCCATCCCAATGTGTGTTCAGATCTCAGTATTACACTTTCTGTCCTCTGTTAGAGCACTTCCCAGATATTTAAATTTATGAATTTGTTTGATTGTAGTCTCACTAATTTGTAATTTGAATTTTAGGATCATTCTTTCGCTGACAACCTTGCAATCTATCTTCATGCAGTCAATGTTTAATCCTTTCTTTTCACTTTCATTCACTACCTTCTGTGCAAGCTTTTGCAGTTTCCTTTCCATGTCTGCTATCAACACTGTGTCATCTGCATGGCAGGATTCTCTCAGAATTGCATTGCTGTATAAGTTGAACAAGTTCAGTGAGAAAACACATCTTTGTCTTAGACCTCTTTCTTTTTTTTTTTTGTATCTGGTGAACTTATTTTTTATCCATATGCAGGTGGTTTGCTGCCAGTACATGTTCTTGATTATTCTAATATCCTGCCAAAATATGTCATGGTTGCTGAGCAGCTCCAAAGATTTCTGTGGCATACTTTATCAAATGCTTTTGTGTAATCTATAAAGCAAAGGTGAACATTCTGTCTGCATTTGTATGGAAGGACAAAAGAGAAAGTATTATGGTTTGTTTTTCAAAAGGACTTCAGACTAAAATAATGTTCTCATTGATTTTTTTTTTTTACAGTGATGTTCACTCTCTACAAAGCCCAAGAGACACTCAAGTAGAGGGCTAAAGGGTAAAGAGCACCACCCCAAGCAAAATGACAATGCCACCAAGATGCTAAGGGGCACCAGAGATAAAAGAGAAGGAAAAGACTTTACAAGGAACTGCAAACCAAACACTAAACTGGAAACAAAGGATAACCTACTCTTGTTCAAAAAACTGGAGAGGAGGGTAAACTGGACAATAGACAAATCTACCTCCTCCTATTGAAGAAAAAAGTAAATACATAGTAAATAAAAGTTCAGAACTTTGGGCAGAAAAAAATCAGACTAATGTTCTTATTGATGGAATTATATACTTTCAATATAAACAAAACCAGTTGCATTATATACTTCTAGTAAAGCAAACCATTGGTCATAATTACACATGTAGAGGAAAACTGAAGATGTAGAGATACTAAATATTAAATGCAAGTTTTAAATTTCTGGCATCTGATGTGTCTACAGTTTAGCTGATTTCATTCAGCTCCCACATACTTATGTTTTTATCCCTCAGAGATTTGTTAAATGGTAAAATGTGGATGTAAATTTACCATGGAAGACTCAGAAATCTGTTTACTTTCTATAATTTTTTTACCTTAGTAAATTGCTTTCTCTTTTAATAAAAAATTGAATTCTTCAAATTAAAATTATGACCAGATTCATTGTGATGAACAATTAATGCACGGAGTATGTTTTTTGTAATAGATCTCTTTCATAAACATATCTTTTTATTTAAATTCCTTGAAGTCTCACCTAAATTATTTCCTGTGACTTTTATGACAGTTTATAGCATAAATTCCTGCTTTAGGTTTTAGATTATTTTTTTTTGTATGAATTAAATCTCTTATTTTTTTTGTCAAATAGTTGTAATAAATTTTATACCCAGTTTAAATAAATTCTTTTCTATTTTAGTCATGATTGAATTGGTAGGTTGTATTACTGTGTCAAGTTTCATTGACATTATTTGTATTATTTTTATAAATTTGATAAGCTTTCATCTTTGCATTATATATGAAATAATTAGGATATTAGAAGAGTTTAAAAGCATTCTTAATCCATTTCTCTTTATAATGAAAATATTGAGGGATACAAATTCTGACTACTTTAAAATAGAATTCAGTAATTATTCTAGATTTTGTTTTGTTGTTATGGTGAGAATAGAAATTTATGAGATCATTTTTATTGGTGGATTTGATAGATTTATAGTTTTAGATCATTATAAGTATAGTGCAACATGATATTGAGGAAAGG